>CAJPEX010003074.1:0-32278 GCA_905338405.1 Notodromas monacha | reverse complement strand
TCCAGCTAGGGAACTGGCTCTACAGAGACCATCAAACTCTCTCTAGAAAATTAGCGGGGTCTTACTCATTGGTATAGTGAACGTACACTTCACCTCTGATAAGGTCGACGCCACCAGAAATCGACTAAAAGAGGCAAGTGATCACGAATTATTGGTAGAGTTAGAGTAAATGGAAGACCATGTGCTCAAACCTGACAGAATTGATTGGACGTGTTCATTATATTGACTCACTACGCTTCGTTGAATACTCCAGGCATAATCATTTCCAATTGGATGCCAGGATAAAATGGTGCAGAAATTCAGAGAGGAAAGCCATTCGCGGAAATTGAATTGATGGGGAGAATATGGTGGGTTTCGTATCATCACAGTTGACCACGCAAGTCTGGCATGAATTAATATGTATGGAATTCTCTTGTTTGGCTAATTGATGATGTCATGACTGGTGAGTAAAGGTATTTGGGGGTGTAATTCATTTGTTCTCTTTTAATTTCGATCATCAGTCTTTCATGGAGTTACCTTCATGGACGTTGGTGTTTTCTATGACCTTTGTTCGTTGAGGGGTTCTTTCCACGACTTTCTTTGTTACAAGAACATTTTTTTCTACCTCCTCCCCTACAGCTCTGTGTTTCTCCATGTCGACGTGATTTTTCTTACAATTTTCAACGACAGTTTTCAGATACGACATGCACTGATGTACCTGAACTGACTCTGTGTGATGGTATGCAAATGTGCCCAGATTCACTTTGCTAACTTCCAGGGGATTTTTCTGATACTTGCATGCAAAGGACAGATGTTTTCCATGAACTAAATCCGTCTTGCAAGCTATTTGAATTCTTTCTCTTTTTTTTAGAATTTTCTTGGGAGGGGGAAAGAGTACTGCATAATAGTCGACAATTACTTTGCAGTCCCATGGACGTCCAGCTTGGATGCCCCCGAAAAGGAAGCGGTAAAAGTCCTCCTTTCGTGAGCATTTGTCGAGAACCAGAGTTGTTGGGCGGTAAAGCAACTTAAGATCAACCCAAGAAAAATTTATGGGCCTTGTAGAAAATCTCGAAGAACTGGCACGCAAAAAGTCGTTCACCTCGAAGCCGTTATTCCGCTTCAAGGGAAACAGGTGGTGCCTATTGGCTCCCTGCATTCAATACGTTTACCCAGAAAAGCATCAAATGCGCAGAATAGTCTTGGGGGAGAAAATAAACCAGAAATATGTCCCTCAAACTGGGATCCGAAACGAAAATCGAGTATTTTGAAAGAAAACTGCTAACACGTGGCGAGCAAGAATTTTTTTTATCTGCGACGAAAGGATTTTTAACTTTATCCACGTCTCTTAACTATGCTGGGGAGATGAAGAAAATCGTATCTTCATGCAGGCCGAAAATGATGAAATTGATGGAGATCGCATCTGTCTCTAAGTCATCCAGTGTTCCTGAACCTTTCTGGGTCCGCAAATTGGCAAAATCATAAAATCTTTGCGAATTCAAAAAAAGTTTTGCTTGAAAGACTTCATTGCGGTTACTTGAAAATTTTATCATATTTTTGCAGAAATTAGGTTAAAAACCAGCAATGGAGCAGCTATAGTGGAATGTTTTCCAAAAATTAGAAGGGATTCTTATCAGAATGAAAAAATTAAAACAAGTTATTTCATCAACAGGTGAAAAATTTTTGGACGTGTTATTAGGAGAAAAGCCAATATTTATTTTTCATGAGATAATTTAAACTGCAATTGCCATTCCAAGATTTCATATAAAGATACTGTAATATCCTTCATTGTTGCTTTGCATTACTTATACTGTATTACAGTATTGTATACTGAAAAAAATGTCCACGGATTAGCAAAAAACTTCTGCACACTGGTGCCAGCAGTCCGTGGGTGGGTTTTGGGAACACTGGTCTAAGTCACAAAGATACGGTCAAAACCCCCAGACAATGGACTTAATTCATGTGAAAAGTCTGCTATGCAAATTCAATTAATAAAAATTATAATTTTTCTTATTACCATTAATTTAAAACCAACAGAAGTCTTATGTTGATTTAGTCCATTGTGCAGGAGGGAAAACTGCCTCAAGAGGCGGTCTGTTGTGCAAAAATCCATGGTGCAGGAAGTCTGTGGAGCAGGGATCGTCTTTACTTTTGAAAATTCGAAATGGGCTTCTATATAAAGCGGCTGTCTTTCAAAGAAAAGAAAAAAAGAAGCAAATTCCCTTGGTGAAAATGAAAACGGATGTCTTGGACTTCTGTTGATGTCGCCTGCAGAACTTAGGGGTAAGAAATGGCTGGATATTCGATACCGCATTCTAATGAGCAGCAGAGCAGCAGCAGCAGCTGGTCCCCGCTCGTACTCGATATCCGGATATATTTCAGGGCCACCCGGAGCCAGTTTTCATGGACTGCTGTCGCGTTTTATTTTACATTATAATTTTTTTTAAATATTTTGTTTCGCTCATAAATTCCCGGACGACTGACTGCTGCTGGGAGCCGGAGACGCCAGACAATGACGCCTTTTCTTGGCGTTGTCCTGAGCTGGCCCAGCATGGGCGATCGATTTCCGCTAACGACCGGCGCCACTCACGACTCTCCCCCCGCCATTCTTGCGGTTCAAACTCGTGGCCTAATGCCAACCGGGTGTTCGACCAGAAACGGGAATTGACAAATGGCAGGAAGGCAGGCACGAATGGCACTGGTAACGTCGTTTTTCTCAAGGCTGCTGCGGTTTTCTCGCATGTCTCTGGGGGGTGTTCCGCGTGGATCGAGGAACGGGATCCTTCTACTGAGTGGAGGTAATAATACCGGTCTGGCAAAACAGCAGCATCGCTCTTCCCATTTGAAACTTTGCCCAAACGTTGGTCAAGTTTTGGGGGTCATGAATCCATTTCCACATTTTTTTTTCTTGAATCTGCCCGCAAACCAGGACAGAAAAACTCTAATTACCCGCATGCTCCAATTCATGAGTCATTCCAGTAACTGTGCTCAATTTGTGATCCTTTGAGGTCGAACAAAGCAGAGCAAAAAAAATAGCACTTCGAAATTTGTATGAGCTGCTTGTACAGTAATTGATACAGTATCCAGGCTAGTGCAATTTCTTATTTCGCAGCAACTTTGCCATTATTATTATTAGTAATTCCTGGTTTCTCCATCACTATCGAAGCTCAATACAAAATTCTTGAGAAGTAAAAATTCTTACCTGCGATGATTTTCCCGGTCCTTGCAGTTTAAACAAAATCTGTCGAGTCTTAATGCAAACAAATTTCACAGATCCTGATGTCTTATTTACTTGTTGCAGAAATATATTCTACTATATTACTGTATTTGATTATCTGTGATATTTTAATTAAGTATTCAACTAATGGTAGGCTGGTCTTTTAAGACGTTAAATTTTCCCCACAATGGATAATAGTGGGGGGAAAATGTACAGAGCTAAAAATTTTTGGTAATGCATGGTTTTTGTCGGAATACATTCCCGAGTATAGCTGTGCATCATGTTTTAGAAATTGTTCGCCTCAAGGCATGGTTAATTTTTTGTCTGAGGTCAAGTGCCAAGATGAGCATCGACGCAAAGAGCTGCAGGTAATTTTTAATAAACAACAAGCAGTTTGTATCACCATTCATGTCAGAAAACAGTTGAAACATGTGCGCAATTTTTCAAGTGCTTGAAATCGTTGCTGTATATATGGCTGAAATTATTTCGCGTCCGTTGTGCTGTATATGAGCAGCTTATTTTCTTGAAACATCCTTTTCGGCATTGAAATTGCTGTTTCTGTCTCACAAAAAATCTGCGCAGTACTGCACGCAGAAATATATCGGAGCTTAGTGAGTGAAATTACCAAATTTACTGAGCTAAAATGAATCTGCACACGCAATACAGTACTAATATCGACAGAAACGCCCCATCGGGAGCTGGTGTTCAGATATATTTCTCGGGTTCTGCCGGCGGGTTTCGCTTAGCTGAAAGAGGATCATCCTCCTGATTTCATTGCTTTCCAATATATACAGTACTAATATCGACAGAAACGCCCCATCGGGAGCTGGTGTTCAGATATATTTCTCGGGTTCTGCCGGCGGGTTTCGCTTAGCTGAAAGAGGATCATCCTCCTGATTTCATTGCTTTCCAATAAGTGCAGCTCGTAGTGCCAAGACATCAGGACCAGAGTAATCGAAGCTCAGTTATGGATTTCATTGTCGAGGGCCATTCGAAGATGTCGACCTTCCATAAGTGTATCCTTGGAAGCAATAACGAGTGAAAACCATGCAAGTGCGGGTCGACCTCGGCTTCAACTCCCAATTTATTATACGTATGGCATTGAGTTATTACTTACCTGTAATAACTCTGTCCTGAACGCATGAAATCATGGAAGTTATCTTTCCTTTCGTTCATCACCCTGACTTATAAATATATATAAAAAAGAACAGTGAAAAGGAATGCGACCGGAAATAATTCCAGAACCCTTATCGTGGATTAATCGAGACGTCTTCGTCCTTGAGAAAAATTTGATGTAAGAGTACCCTGACTTTTACAGCGGGGTTTTCCAGAGAATGAAGGTTGAACCCAGATTTTCGGCAGTGATTTCAGAAATACAAACTGCATAATAACACACATTGCCGAAATAGTTTCGTAAAATTGTGAACACGCCTGCGTCTCGCTGTTGAATTTTATGAAAAGGACTACAAGCTCGTAATGTAAAACTGTCGAAACACAGGTTCTCAAACCGAAGACCGATCATCCAGTTTCAGAATAAGCATTATAGAAGACTGCAAATTGAAAATAATTTAATTCGTATTCATTACTGCATGCTGATGTTCAAAAAATTATATTTCTTGATTCTTGAAATTGAAATTGAAATTGAATTAATAAAAAATCTGAGATATTGTCTCGTATGCCGAAAATTAAACTCAGAAAAACTGTTCCAGAGGCTGGTCTCTTACTTGAGACTGTTGTCGAAGAATCTCAAAATGTCACTAGTTTTAAAATCGATATTCCCTCCAGCTTTTCTGTATATATAAATTTATCCATGTATATTTAAATCTTTCGGAACCGCTGTATAGCATTTGAAATGATTTTCAAACAGATCCTAAGTTTAAATAAACTTACGAAAAAAGTACTTGAGTTTCTATATTTCCGCAAGAAAACAAGTTTCTATAGTGCGAAAAATCAAGGTTGATTTTAATAATTTTTTTACACGGTTGATTGACGCACAGATAATTTGATTCGCAGTTCATGACAAAAACGGATCAAATACAGTATTTACCATCTTTTATAGATTCAAAACCGCGAGAGAACTTTTGAATAATTTCCTAGAAGTGAATTTTGAAGCAAGTTTTCTTCTCCAGTATAGTTCATGCTATAAAAATGCGTCGATTTACTTAGAATCTTAATTAGATTCGTTTCATGAACAAGTAGACTAAAATCCGATGTGATGCGTTAGGAGAAAGTTGACTGATGCATGTGTTTGGCTGCGTTTTCTTTTGTTTTTTTTCCCCCTCTCTGATGGTAGCATGCCTGCATTGACTTTTGGGATCCGCATTTCTTTCAACATCCGTTTCCGGACGCAAATTCCGTTTTTGGACGCAATGCAGCCCGCATGATTATGCATGCTGCGATCGACGCGGGGGAATGAGCAACTCGTCATCGTCGAGGATGTCTGATTTCCGATGCCAGTTTCACTTTCCATGGCTGTTGGTTTCTGCTGGGACCCGCATGTGCGACCCTTGATCGTAATCAGATCATCCTTTGCTGCGAAAACAGTGAAATGCCTCGCCGACGTGTTGGGATTCGTCCAGTATTTGTGCAACCGTGCCCAGTGCTGTTCGAAATTTTTTTTTTTTTTGTGTGTTGCAGATCCTCGTTTTGCACAAGCTTTTCGATTTGATTCAGGAATGCAAATCCGCAAAATATAAACAGCTTCAGCGCGACGCAATTCTCTGGTTTTCATGGAATTTATTATACAGTACTGCTGCTTACGTTTTCGATAATCAGGATGAATACGTTTGTTCCAAATTAACCGAGTTTTGATTCAATGCGTGCTTTTCAGTTGGGTTCAATTTTTATTGAGTTCACATGGACCGATTTTAAATCTTCATTTTTTTAAGTAAAAAAGAGACTGCTCATGTACGTTTTTTTGGAACACAGTTCATGGTTTGCTCTCATTTTTGCTGCAACAAATACAAACTTAATTTCTTAATTAGAAGGGACACTCATAGTTAGAGGCATTAAATTTTTCCGTTTTCTTTCGGAAATGATTGAGGTCATATTTGAAATATGGGTTTTAAAGATGGGCTTCGGTAGTTTTTCTGATTTTCTAATTAGGAAAAATCACGAATTACTGAAAATGCGAACTTAGACTGGTTCGCAAATTTTTACCTCGATTCTCGCCGCACCAACAGCTCATAAATGAGCGTTTTGGCCTAAATTATGCCCTATGCTAAATGAAGACATTTTTTAAGTGTTCGTCGTGGAAAAGTACAGTAAACTTAATCATACGTATTTTTTTGTGTTTGAAGCATTTGAAATTATAGCTCTGCATATTTATGAACTCACGTTTTGAGTTGGCGAATCAATGGACTGAAAAAACTCTTGATGTACTTGACATTACGATGTTTCATGGATAATGTTTGTCATTGCTACAACTGGCGTATTACTTTATAAACACGTCCTTTTGTCTTTGTGGGTTGGTGTTTTCGGTTACGTTTATGACATGGTGATGAACAGTTCGAAACCGACTTTCCTTTCAAACACAGTGAGCTAGATTTCAAGAGTAACTCGTAATCTGGGGAAAACTTTGCCATTTCCGAGTGACCGTTCTACCACTGTTTCGACATCAGGGTTCTTGGAATCCCCTATTAGGTTTAATGTTTCATTTCTTCGTATACTCAAAACCACGCATTTTTTATGCAGATTATGATAAGTTCAGAAGAAGTAAGATTTAAACAGCGTCTTTCGGCGAAATTGGTAATTTTTCAGTCAGTGCTTTTCGCAGAATAGGTCTGGGTTATTTCAAGAAACGTTTCCTATTCAACTTTATGGTATAATTTTTGAAGATTTACTATTAGGAACCGTTTATTTTTTTCATCAGCGAAATTAACACGTTCTTCCTTATTGAGCCTCGAATGCGGAGCTGAAATCAATGCGTTGATTTCATTCCGGCCGGAAATGTTCGTATAAAAGGAAAAGAAACGCGGATGAGAAAGAGCGTGTCCGTGGATCATCGGACGGATCAACGCGTTTTATCCTGCCCCGGGATAATCCCAGTGGTCTTTCTTCCCATCGATCACTATTCTTTCCGATAATGTCGTATCCGCAAGAAGAAGTTTTGCGTTTCCGGCGGCCTTATCTAATGTTCGCCCGCGTCTAAGCACGGCGTTTTGAAAGACGCGACGACAGTTGCACCGAGCGTTTAAGAGGAAAATAAAGGTAGCGCCTTTAAGGGTCGCACTAGCTGTTATATATTTCACCATCAGATTGAAGAGGGCAATTTGCAGGTGATTATCGTGCATTTTGGAAATAATTTAGACAGTAATACAATCGGAATCGATTTGAGAACTGAATAAACACGCGCTCCTGTAATTTATATTAGCCTCGTTGAATAATAAAAAAAATTAGTTGCGTAGCACGCAATCTATGCTCACTTCGACGCATATTTTTATGCATAAAATCGACTAAATAAAAAAATTTCGTGCCTTCCATCGTCGAGCTGAATGCGCTAATTTTATGAATTTAAACAATGACAGCATTCGCAGACAGCGCTTTCATTTACATCGAATCCTTTTTCTTTTTACTTAAAAATCAATTCTGTTCGATGCAATTTTTGATCAGGAGGTTTTTTTCACATTACAGTACAGGTGTACTCTGTCGTGCCATTTTCCCATGCGTGCTCTTCAACTCGAGTAATGCAGAGTACTGAAAAATTCAGATCAAGTTTTTCATCATGGGAGAAAGATAATCAAGTTAAATGACTTATATTTAGCTTCGGCAAATACTCATTTAGAGGTGGACTTCAACCGTTTGAAACTGAGTCAGAATTCACACCGTTTCCAAGAATTTTAAAAATAGCTTCCGTAGCATTTCCATTCTAAATGCAAATATACATCTAGCGAACGCTTCGGGCATTTACAACTATTTTTGAGTCCAAGAGCGATCTACAAAATTTAAACGAGTCCGGCGTATCAGATGAACGCTATATTAGACTTGAAAGCAATTCCCAGCAGCGAATAAGAAACGGGTTTGAGTTCCGAGAAAAATCTGTGGTCGCTGAAGCATGTACACTACAGTATATACTGAACATCTTCTTCACCAGATATATCTTTAAAAATCAGGCAGAAAAAAACGAAGAAATCATGCGATCCGCGAACCTGCTGGCGAGTGTTGTCGCGATGCATTTGTTGGTGACTTGCTGCGAAGCATACGGAGCTGGTTTCCGGCAACGTGACTCCGACGATGTTGCAGCAGCGAACCACATCGGTGAGTGACTTCAAAGGGGACTCGTATCGCAGCTATAAAGCAGCGTTTTTCCGAATGTCTCTCTCCTTTTGAAATCTACTCAGACTCACGCACCTGGCCTCGGATCAAAGGATTTTCTATATAGTCAACGAATTTGAAATTTCCTCGTATTTGCGTATTCCCGACACGTCACAGCGGGCCTGAGACCCGCGCATATATTTAAGTCTAAGAGATGTTTCAGAATTTTTAAAGGTTTTTTTCAACGTTCTTTCGGTGTTCGAGTCTCTGAGTCAAAAACCCCTGAAATCACTGCACAAGCAACAACAACAAAAAACTCGAAACAAATCCCTCTACATTTGAAAATAAATTTCTCGAATCTCGGACCTGGCCGGGGAAAATTCTGGCTCGCAAAATTGACTCATCATAACTATTTTACATCAATAAACATTACCAAGGCTAGAAAACGCAATGCAGTACTCTGAATTTGTCGAAACCTGCATGCGACATCGTAAAAAATACCATTCGCTTTTTTTTTTTTTTTACGCAGAACTAGTTTGTACTAAAAATGCCTCTCAAACCCACAGGAATTAAATCGAAGAGAGTAAATATTTTTTCACAAGAAATAACGCTGTTGATTCCCTACATTTTCTTCTTATAATGTGCAGTGATTAAAATCTTGGAACATCAGTGATCGATAAATTTGAAAAAATTTGTTGATGGATTTTTAAATATACTGTATATCTATGCATTTCATCAATAAATATTTCAACGAGGAAATCCTGAGCCCAAACAATGCTTACGAATGAATGGATGCATTTTTAACGAATACTATACGACTGTGTATAAGGATAAACTATAGGGGAAGCATTAACAGAATACTGCAAATTTAAAGTAATTATTTGTGTATCCTTTTTGTTTTAATTGTACGTTACTCATTCTTGAAAGAAAACTGGATCTTTGAGTATTATTTATCCATTTTCAGTTGTTTTTGCCAAATAATGACAGAAAAGCACGCCATTTGAAACATGTGGACATTCAGGCTATCCAACAAATTGGAAGATTCGAGAGAAAATATATATTTATTTGACATATTTTTAACCTTTGAAGAACATTTTCTGTGTAAAAAGGGAAAAAAGCGCATCACTTCAAGTTTTAAGTACATAAAAAATTAGGAAAACAGCTAATGCGACAGTGTTGAGGACCATGAAAAAGGAGACAATCACAATCAATAAAAATATGTATTCAGCTCAAACGATTTTTTCGAATTTTCAGTCTTTACGGGAATCATTTCAATGAATCTAAGGTTATACTGTATATACGTTCTTCTTTTGTGTTCTGTGCCTAAAATAAACCTCTATATACACAGCTGTGTATAGAAAACGCGCGAAATGCTTTTTGAGTTCTTTCTCTAGAGAAAGAACTCAAAAACATTTCGCGCGAAAGAAAAAATAACGGAGCGAAAGTGCAGTTACCGTCGACAAATCGTCTCTATTGTCTCAAAAGACACGACCATAATTCAATGCTGTCCCAACCCCTCAGACAAACGGGCGGAGGCCCGAATGTTTGAGACTAGAAACCCACGGCTTCCGACTTCCCTTTTCGTGAAATTTCCAGCTAGAAACTAGGAAATTACAGCTGCGGGCCCGCAGGAACTGAGCTGGGCGATTTAATCAAGGGGAAGTTACCGTGCCGTGTAAATTAGCCCGATTGGGTTCCACCCCGACCTCATTTGTTTGCCCGAAGGTCGCCCCGCATGTGCATACGTATGACCTCGATTTCCCCAAAAGCTGCACCTCGGCCAGTGAGTTTGGATTAATTCCGTCCGAAAACGAGGGAAGCAGTTAATTAAATGAATGCGTTTTCACTTCGTTAGTTGGAAAGCCCCGTGGATGAGAAGATATGTCCGGGTGTCAGCAAACAGATCCCCTGTAAACAGCGGTAAACAACGAAATACAGGTTGCTTCTGATTCAATTCCCGAGGAATAGGGCAAATTTCTGAAATCCCTCATAAATATACTTTATATTAAATATAAATTACTGCTGTATGAAGTTTTTTCCTAACGATGAGGGGAATGAAAATGTTGATGGCGTGTAAAAATATCGTCGAAACAAAATGAGGACAACGCATTTTATTGCAAGACCTGAGGACAATTCTGTTTCAACGGACTTTATGCGAAGTTAGCGCAATAAAACGAATGAATTTTGTTTTCAATTTTTTTTTAAATGCTATCGCATATTTTTTTGACGTATGGTAGTGGATAGAGAGGAAACTATTATGAAATTAACCATGACCTAAAAAAATTTTTTAAAGCCGCTTGAATCACCATCGTTTCCATAATTCTTGGAAAGAAACAATTTCTGAGAAACTTATTCGATTGGATCCATCGCTTCATGCAGAATTTCAAAGAAAAGATTGGGGGAAAGAGATTAGAAAAAAAATTACATAATGATTTTTATATTTTTCTGAATTTGAAGATTGGCTGTTAAAAACAACAGAAAAATTCCAAATTTTTGAAATGTGAATGACGCTTAGGGTTTTTTGACAGTCTTATCCTGAATCATTCAAGTTCTGGAAGAATATCTCTTTGATGTCATCATCACACGATTTCGAGTGAACTTGTGTGTGAAATGCTATTCCTAACTTCCACCACGCACTTCGTCGTAACGAACGGGTTAAAGTTTTGAAATCGCGGACTTATAGTTGCCAAGTTATCCGGAATTATGGCATGTCAAACTTTCTGGACCACAATGACAGGTTTCTAACAGTTTTTTTTGGGAGCTCAATTAAGAAGGTACAGTGATGGCACGAGAAAAAAAAAAGTCCAGAAGACATGAAAGGCAAAGCAAAAATAACACGGGTCGTAAATACTGTATATCGTATATGCGATAAAAGAAAGCTAAAGCCACGAACAAAAATGAAGTCGCATTTTCTTTTAACTATCGTGTTCAACTTGCAGAATGTATTTTTGCATTATTCGGACAAACTTTCCAGCTGAAAGGGTCGAATATAAAACCGTGAAGTCGCTGGAAACGGCGGTGAAGAAAACTTTCGACCGTCGGCACGATCCAACGTTATTGGATTCATTTCACGTCCACTGCCGGCAGTTTTGCCCTTTCTTTGATTGAGGGATCCCAAAACCCCCTGTTTGCGAGGGTTCCCCACAATAAACGGGAAAACATCCTGGGTAGCAAATACTGATAAGCGCTTCGCGTAGTGGTTTACTTTTTTCCACATATTTTATTTTATTCTATCGGGTTTGGGATTTTTTTTTTCGCTCAAGCGGCACATATTTTTCTGAACTATATAGATGCAAGGAAAGTGTAGAAAAGACGCATGGACTGCATGCACGAACGCAGTTTTGATGCTCTCTACTCAGGACTAACAAACATGGCCCCTAGATGTTTGTATTTTGTGTCGGATTGTATCAAATGTGGCAAAACATTTGCAGTAATACGCCGGCGAAACTGATTCATCAAGTTGATCCACGGAAATACGCTGATTTTTTCCTTGCGTATAGAGATTTTAACTAATCAATTGCAGCGTTCAGAAATTGAAAACGTTCAATCAAGACGAATAATTGAAATAATTTCGAAATACAGTACTGTATTACCACGTGTTGAACAGCGTGTATACCTCGAGTAATTTTCGCATCACACAAGAAACTTTTGTTGTTTTGAATATTCGAATTCAAGCAAACATTTTGGAAACGAAATGGACTCAAAACTTTAAATTTGAGATCATTCGAAAAATTGAAAATGGTAAGCTAAAATCAGACTTTTCTTAAGACGTGACGATTAATAAAACCTTCCGGGATCTAAAAAAAAAATCCTTTAAACAACTGTCCCATGTATTGTATTTTACCTCGCAAATTTGTACTGTTTTTGTTTTTGTTTTTTTGCGAGAGGGAAACAGATAATCTTCTAGTACAGTATAGTTATAACCAGTATTTCAATAGTTATACAAAATGTGGACATGATACAGTAATTCATTCAAATCGTCATACTGGAGATCATTTGAGAAATTGAAAAAGGTGAGTCAAATTAGAGTTTTCTTTTCAACGTGATGATTAAAGCCTTTATCCTGATATACGCAAAAGAAATCATTTGAAAATTTGTCATTTTTGTTGTTGTTCACCCTGCATATGTTTACCTTTATTTTTGGCCAAAGGGAAGAAGAGAAACTTCTAGCACAGTATAGTTATAACCAGTATTTCAATGGTTGTAAATAATGTGGACATGATAATTCATTCAAATCGTCAAATATTGGAGATAATTTGAGAAATTGAAAATGGTAGGTCAAACTACACTTTTCTTTGAACGTGGTGATTAAATCCTTTATTCTGTATATCATGCAAAGGAAATCAATTGAAAATTTATCATTTTTGTTGTTGTTCACCCTGTATATTTTTACTGTTTTTTTTGTTTTTTTTTTTTTTTGCCTGAGGGAAGAAGAGAAACTTTCAGTATAGTTATGACCAAGGGAGAAGCAGCATGCAGTTGAATGAGGGATTCTGAACTATATAGATGCAAGGAAAGTGTAGAAAAGACGCATGGACTGCATGCACGAACGCAGTTTTGATGCTCTCTACTCAGGACTAACAAACATGGCCCCTAGATGTTTGTATTTTGTGTCGGATGTGGCAAAACATTTGCAGTAATACGCCGGCAAAAATTAGAGAAGCCTTGATTCATCGAGTTGATCCACTGAAATAGGCTTTTTTCCCTTGCGCTTAGAGATTTTAACTAATCAATTGCAGCGTTCAGAATTGAAAACGTTCGATCAAGACGACTAAATAAAATAATTATGAAATGCTGTATTTCCACGTGTTGAGCAGCGTGTATACCTCGAGTAACTTTTGCATCACACAAGAAACTTTGTTTTTTGAATAATTGAATTCAAGGTAAAATTTTGGAAACAAAATGGACTCAAAACTTAAAATAATAGATCATTCGAAAAATTGGAAATGGTATAAGCTAAAATCAGAGTTTTCTTTTCGACGTGATGATTAAAGCCTTTATCCTGATATACGCAAAAGAAATCATTTGAAAATTTGTCATTTTGTTGTTGTTAACCCTGTATATTTTTATTTTTTATTTTTGCCTGAGGGAAGAAGAGAAACTTTCAGTATAGTTATGACCAAGGGAGAAGCAGCATGCAGTTGAATGAGGGAACTGCTGGGGTCCCATATCGCCGCCACGCAATCACGCTTTCCGCAGCAGTTCTCGTTAGTTTCACGGCCGGGCAATCCGGTAACTCATTCGGACCCACGATGAAATCTCGCCGCCTTCACACACCCACACACACAAACACATATACTGTACTGTATAAAACTCGTATACACAAGCGGAAAGTACAAGGAATGAAAACGTTTGTTGATTTCAGGGCTCATATGCAGCAACGAAATATTCGCCATAGTAGTTTCTCCGACGTCTGAGACAATCGCAGCATTTCACTGATTGATTGGACTGCTATTTTTTTTAAAGACGCGATTCGATTAAAGTTATGCGCCATGCGAGTAAAAATTTCTCGATTTGACTTGTGACTGGTTGAATAGGAAAATAATTGCTTTCCCTTCTAAAGATATCAGGCATTTGAATTTTCTGTGGTAGTTTTTAGATTTGTAAATATTAAAGTTCACGTTCAATTTGCTTGCACAGCGGTTGAAAACAACCACATTTCACCTATATTTCTTTTCGAAATACGAACATGCTTTAAAAATTAACAAAGGAATCGTCTTTTCGAGATTTTTTTTCTTGGTAATGTTAAACCCTTTGCAATCAATATGATTCAATGGTTTGTTTTATTGCTGACTGAGATTGAAGATTATTCAAACTGTCTAAATTTTGTAATATGAATGATTTTTTCGGGCTAAGAATGGCCAACATTTTAATTTCGGATTGAAGTTCACAAACATTAGCCATGCAGCGATGCAAGATATTTTTGTTTCGAAAAAGTTATTCACTTGTAGCCTTTTTTGCATGAGGGATTACGTAATATGTCAAGACACTAAATTTTCTGGTTCCTATAGATTTTGGATTTTGACGATTTGACTGACTTTTCTGGTGAAACAATAATGTACCCCTTATTTTTCAAGCTTCTCATCATGTCATCTCAGAACGTAATTTACATTTGAGAGCTTTAAAAGTTCCAAAGATGTCACCAAATAGTACCAGTGTCATTATCTTTAAGTTTAGATAGAAACTGAGGGGAAACTTTTTTGAAACAAAAAAATGTCATCGATTGATTTTAAAAATTTAAAAGGGGAACTCATTTTTCACCCCTTTTCTCGCAAACGTGGATGATCACCCTTTTTACTCTCACACCTGCGAAGTTGAAAATTATTTTTATTGAATAGAAATTGGGAGTATAATAGATTTTGTAAATCTACAGGGGTGTCGGATTCGTCATCACCGTTGGCTGCCAATAACCAGCAGGAAACATCATGGTGGAGCGAAGACATGTGGGATAACAATGTTTGGACCAGAGGACGAGCATCTGTCGCAAGAGCCGCAGCAGCATTTCCTGCTTGGCCTTCTTGCAAAAAGAATTCCACTGATTCCAACGAAACCACTTCTGCTGATCAAACTCAAACTCCGGAGTCCATTGGCTGTGGTGAGTTAAAGCTCGATAAAAACATCAGCCTAATTCTTCCAAGTCCCATTTCTGCTGAGCATCATATGATGTAGAATTTTTGAATACAGTAGTAAATAACCGCCGAAGTGAGAAACATTCACGTTTTGAGGTATGAAACTGTTGGCTTCAATTATATTTGTGTAATCGGAGCAGTTGTGTAACATCTTCGTCGTAGTATTGAGCACAAAATAAAATTAAAACAGCTCGAATATTCTAAAATAAAACTGTTGAAAATTCATGAAGATAAATATTTGAGATCAGAGAAGTCCTGTTTATTCGTTGTGTGAATCTTACCGACGGCAAGAAACATATACAGTACTTGCTTTTCAAATTCAAAGTTTGAGAAGATCTAAGAATTAGTCAGCCAATTAATGATGAATCCAGAAACGCCAAAACATTTCAAACGCCAGACCTTTTTGTAAATATACCAGACCTTTTTTTTAATATTTAGATCAAAGAAAAATGATTCCTGGACCCTGTACATAGAAATAGTTTTACCCAATTTTCTTAAACCATAAGACCGAAGGAGAATTGACGCTTTCATAAATAACCTTCTGTTGCTGCTTCATCCACTCGAAAGTCGGAACTCGTCTCTAATGGGAAAGTCTTTTCAATTCTGAAAAATTATAGAATGCTACTCAGTTCATCACATTAACGCAAAAAAAGGAATGCATTTTCATTATTGAAAAGATAAAGACAAATCAGTGAAAAAATGCTTAATGACGACGCGGAAACCCAGAGATCAGTCATATTCATTTTCTCGGACCACCGCAACCAACAACAAATCATGCTCATGGAAAAGTAGCTTTTGTTGATGCCCTGTTCCAAAAGGAGTCTCTGTTTTTCTTCCTCATTCTTCTTCTTCTTCTTCTTGTTCTCTGCCGTCTTGTCAAGAGTGGCTCTGAGTATAATTCCCGCCGCTTGCTCAGAAAGTCAGCACTCGTGCCGACCCAGCAAGGTCATAATCCTCATTCACGAGCTGCGCGTCGAGGCTCTCGACCTCTCCTCAACCAGCACAGGCCAAGTAGCAGGGAATAAATGACGCGGATCTGCTGAATTATGCACCTCGGGTATCTCGTCAGCAGGTTTTTAGACGCGTGGCACGCTGTCGTTGTGCTGCTGCTGCTGGGGGTTAAATGCAAATTGCTGCCCGACTGCGATATTGCCCTCTGTGCGCAGTTCTTCGCTTTATTCATGAGAGTAGAAACGATTCTTGGGAAACTGGGGTGAATTGTTTAGATTTCCTCAATGTCGATTTCTATGCATGAGTGAAAAAAATAATAAGTGAAGTAGATTACGTTGATGCGTCCATCATTGGGAGAATATTGAGCTGCATGTTGGGTATTAACCCCTGTGCGGCAAAGTCGGGATATTTTTCAAAAATATTTTGTCCATGAGCATTGGAAATTTCGGAAAAATCTTAGACCTAAGTTGGGAAACAGCAAAAAAAAAATCCTGCAAAAAATTTGGTCTCACTAAATTCTCACTGGGTAATGTTTCTTCATGCATTTCCTTGCAACGCCAGTGAAAAAAAAACACGAAGTAAGTTTTGAAACGTTAGGATAGACCAAGCCTTGTCGAATGAATCACGAAAAACATTTGCATTTCAATAAAACATCTTGATGGTTTTAGAAAAAGACGGTGAGCCACCAAATTGAATTCAGATTTCATTTATAGACCCGCAAAGCAAATTAATCCAACAGCAAAAACATAACCTCTGATTGTATCAGACAATGACTCCCATTATATCAATTACAGTATACTGTAACCCGAGGAAAATTTTCTCGTTGAAAACAGTTTTTGTTTTTGAATGCTGTCTTCGTGACAGGTTGTGCCTAGCATGTCAAACAAGTGCTTGTTTCTGATCGAAAGTTTGAGGATTCCAGATTTCAAACCAAAAACAATTTTGTAGATTTTTGCATGGGGCTTCATGTTTTAGCATTTGAAAAATTTTCAAACAATTCATCATCATAAGAAAATTTGGAAGTAAAATGGTTCATGCTCATGCCCATTCCCCTTCTTATAGAATCTTGAGTCACTATATGATTTCCAGCATGCAGAATCCCCGAGAAAAAATATATATTCGCAAGATTTGCAGGGATAAGTAGGCAAAAAAGGGGATCAGGTGAAATCCCACTGGAGTTCTGTAGCCCGAAAAGAGTCTTCAAGATTGGTTTTCTGGGCTGCAAATCAGAATCTCTCCGAATGGAATAGTTTCCCTTCGTTCCAGAATGTTCCTTCATGCGAAGCCTTTCGGAATATGTGACCACAGCGTCTTGTAGAATTGTATTTTACTCATTTTCCTTTTCTCAACTCCATTTTTAATCCAATCTCAAGAAAAAATATGAAAAATATGAAAAAATTACTGCATGTTCAGTTTCAATGCTTACAAAATAACAAGACAGCCATCCGGTACAGAAAAAATTCTCCCTAATTTTTCTTCCAATTGCTTTGAAATAAGTTCAGCAGTGGAGGTACGATTTTCTCCCGAAATCGCGCGGAAATTAAAGTTAATTTCTAGATATATGACGTATGATCATACTCCATTATAATTCGTTCTTTACCAAAAATAAAGAACCCCTTCCGCTCAAAACAATGCATTTTCCTCTTTGATGCACCCGCGCCATCAGAAACAATGCAGGAGCATGAATAATCTCACGCTTTCAAATTCCTACCCATGCATGGAAAGACGATTGCACAAACAAGGTTTTAGGCCGAAGAATATAGCATCATCTCTCGCTTTTCCAGAATGCATAGCGTATAAGAAGCTTTGGAAGGAATCATTCCATGCAAACAATGCATACCCTTGAAATCCGCTCTGGCTCAGTTCTGCCAACTTTCCCCCGGCGAATTCCACATTTTATGGACTCAGATCCTCTTGCTGCTGATGCTCTGCTCTATAAGCTGTACAAATTGTTAGTCCCGGATTCAAACGTAATTTGTTGGAGATTTCAATTCGTTCGGAATCTCTGTGAATCACTGAATCGACCTGAAATCTCCTATATAGAGAAATAACGCGGACGTTTTTCCTCGAGTCGCTGTTATTGTCTTGCATGGCTACGTCTTGAGGAGATTTATGCAAAGCCTGGTTTCCCTCGTTTCAAAGAATAAGAAAACCCCGGAAGGATTCTGCATGTAGGAAAAGCGCAGGCATAATGCCGAAAGCCTTCGTTTTGCAAGAGCTGCAAGAAAACTCAATTTATTACTTACCTTTGTGACTATATAGCTCTAAAAGTAAACACCGGGGTTTTATGCCGGTGTGTGTGTGTTTTTTTTTTCGAAGCATAGTGTACGGAAATGGAATTACGCAGGTTCCGCGGACGTTCTACAGTATATATATACATATATAGGGAGATGGATTCCAAGTGAAGGCCCACGGGTAAAACTGGAAAATCAAGCAAACAGAGATTGATTGCGAGTCTTATACGACTGGTATATGGTGTGCTCGGTTGCGATGCGCATCAGGTCCGCAGGAATTCCCATGATCCGACAGACAACTGAACATGTTTTATTTCTTTTTTAGCAAAGGTTAAAAAATAAAATTCTTCTGAAGAAGAGGCCTGCGGGGAGGATAAGAAAGATGAGGTGGATTCAATGCTGAGTCAGGAATGGAAGACAATTTGCGAACCGTTTCCAAGTTATCTGTCTCGCTCTTCTGTTTTAAAGTTACACCCCCATGGCTCTCCATTTATCCCTTGGATAACTCTTGATCCTTGTGACGGGTAATTCACTCTGAGGTTCAGATCCGTGTTGCCATTTTTTTTTTTTGAAACTGCAGGAATTGGAATCTCACATTTCATTCTTACCCTCATCTCACGCACCCGCTGCAGATTTTTTCTTCTAAAATTTGTTAACAAGTTAAAGGCGGAAGAGCAGTATGTCTCCTGAAAAATACGCTCTAAAATTTGACTGCACAAATTTTCGATAGAAATTGTTGGTGTTTAATCGAATTATTATATTAAAGAGAAACCCCCGCCTTTAAAATTCCGCTGGGAATGTCAACGGTTGACATAGACATATTCACGTAACATAACTGAGCATATTCCTCTACACGAAAAATGTAAGTCAAGTTTTTTTCTTTTAGTCCCGTCAATTTCGAATTATACGGGGTGTCAAAAATTTAGTTGAGGGGTGTTTAGAAATACAAGATTTACTGGAATCGGCAGAAGACCGATAATGCTGAAGGAATCTCGTGGGACGAGGAATAACCTCGAGTTCCCACGATCTTCCTCCCAAAATGCGTCCTCTAAATTTGCTATGCTAAAAAGACCTTGCAATCCAAGGATATTCCTCGAATAATTCAAAGGATTACTTTCCAGAAAAAACAGTATATAAGAAATGAGATTTTCCATATACAACACAGTCCAGTTCAGACCTCGCAATTGTCCGACGAATTTGCGTTTGGGTTTGCGTTGCATTTGCATTTGGGTTTGCGTTTGCGTTTGCGGTTGTCTTATCACTTCCTTTACTAATTAAGAGATCAAAACAATATTTGTTGCTTTCTCTGAAAATATACCACATTAAACTAGGACTCTGGTCCCAGCCGCAGCCTGGCTGATTATCTGGTTTTATTTACAATCCTTCTTTCTCAATTCTTATTTATTGAAAATTCCTTGATCCAGTTTTCATCAATTGGAAGGAAACTCAATTTCTTTCCTTGTCTGAAAGCAGTTTAAAAAATATCTTTCTGACATGGGGTTCAGTACTGCACATTAACTGACAGCGCTAGTGCATACACTGAAAACGAAATACTGTAATGTGATACGGGGATGTCGACCGGATTATTTTTCTGGATTTTCAAGTTATCCGTGGCCTTTAAAAACTACTCGTACACGGCATTTTTTTCGAAAATCGGGATGAGCTTTTGTAAAAGGATAATTTTTTCTGCATTTTTGAATCATCGAAGGTTTTATTCCAAGAATTCGCTAAAGTTGCGCTCAGCTGTACCATTTGAACGTTTAAGGGAGGCACAGTTAATGGTTATTAACCCAGCACGTGTTCGTCTCTGATCTACTTCTGATCAACGAGAAAAAAGAAATGAAATTTATAAATTTAAAATAGTTGGGCTCGGCATATATTTTTTGAATAAAATAATGAATAATTTTGATGAGTAGAATTGGAATCGGGTTCTCGAAAAAAATTTCTTCGAAAGTTTTCTTCAGACAAGCACTTGAAATGTTGATTAAGAATGAGATCTTATTAAATTTTGGATGAATTTTTTCTTGAACAGAGAAAATACATCATATATTAGCACTTCATCATATCACGACAGCGTTAAAGGTTTACTTCGATATACCGGTAACTTGAGATCTTTGGAACAGATCGATCGCTTTATTCGACACCGCATTCGGCTCTCGTGCGTGGTTCTTTGGAGCTATATATCTTTAACATTTTCAAGTGCCGGGATCTATACACGGCTCAAAATTGGGAAATCTCGCGTTTGTAATGCCTGCGATTAGGGTTCCCATCCAGAAACGAAGCCAAGAAATTGTCGACCTGGGAATGAGAAATAGGCGTGTGCCCATATATCTTCGTTCAACTAAATACAGCGGCCGACCAGGGTCGCCTTTTTTTCACACAGCGACCCACGTCACTATTTACCTCGGGACAAGGGGGCCTCCACACACCAAGGTGATTCCAGGCACAATCACCAGGTTTGCCCCAAAAGAAAAAAAAATACCGAAATTGAATTTTCCTTGTATGTGACTCCTTTTTTTTTTTTTTGAGGCAGTTTCTTGGAGCTGCGGGCAAACGATTTTGCAGCTTGCTGACTTCCATGATGCATTAACCGAGGGCTTACCAACATTTTGGGCGATTATTCAAATTTCAGAGGGCTATATACTGTGTTAATACAACAGATTTGGGCTGAACCCCGGTGACAAGAGTCTCCCCTTAATTCAGCGTTTTTGCTGAATCCAGCGTTTTTGCTGAATCCGGAGCAAGCGCGTAAATTGAAAGAAACGAATAAGTTTCCTTTACCACGAGCGGATATTTAGCAACGCAATTCAAAATGTTTTTTTTTTTTTTGAGAATCCATATACAGCCTCTTGCTCGGCTGATTTCAACTTACTATAGGAATAAATATAGAAGTCACCACGCATCAGAGAATAACCTACGGTATAAAAAAAGCACTCCCTGTCAGATTCAAATTGTTTTACGCTAATTCTTGCTGAAATAATTCTGCAAGGAATAATTCAGTTGAATTTTTTTTGATTTCACAGGACTGTGGGAAATCTTAGGTCCGAAATGTGAGGAATTCACGTTAAGTTGGTCACGATGATTTTGGTTAAATCATCCTAGTAATGCATCAAACGATACCATTGCATTGCAATGAAACAAATTATCATGTACTGCATGGGTTTATAAGCAGAAAGTAATCGCATTTTTTTGTTAAAACAAATCTGCATCTAATGATTTAATGTGTTGATTCAACAAATCCCGTTTTTAAGGTCCTTATATACAGTAATATTTACCGTGTTATTTGTTTATCATAGGACATTCTTGGCTATAAAAAAGGATTTTTTCAGTATCCAGTGGTTTTGTTAATACTGTAGCACTGTAGCTAGATTTTTCTGTACCGTACTGTCTTTCAATATCGTGTCGCCGATGCAATCATTTTGCTAGTTTTCCAGCGTCCCACTTGATTTTGATTTTTTTTCTGCCAAATCTTCAAAACATAGTTTTTTTTTAAATCCTATTAAACACTCATCAACCCGTGTGATGAGTCGTCAAAAAATTAATTGTGAAAAAAATAATTTTTGCATCTCAGGTCAGATATGATATATTTAAATGCGTAAAAAGTTTTAAAGCGTAAGTTAGACTCTGGTTTCAAACTAGTTCTAAATGAAGGTACCTATCTGCTCAACTTAAATGACTTTAGAATAAAAGTTTTATTAACCAGCTTACACTAATATATGGTACAGTACTTGGAATCTGTACGTCCCTCGCCTTATTAGTCCGCTTGCTTTGGGCTCAACGAAAAATCAGTTGAAATCCCATGGATTTCTCAAACTGCGGAGAAAGCTTCTATACACACATGGACTCTATTTGAAATCCTCGTATCGTGGGAATAGTAAGACGCGAATACGAGGCACTCGACTCAAAACTGTCATCATCATTTTTCCTTCCTCCTGCGCGTCACCCCGTTGAACCCGCCGCGGAAACAACTGCCTCAAGGCTCGAAAAGTTGTGTGTGCCATATCCGGATTCTTGGCTTTTGTGGACCGGGTTTTCGGCCGGAAATGAGATCAGGTCCTTTTGTTCCCGGCTGCCCGCGGGAGGACGAGGGCCCATTGTTGCAGGGATATTCCCAGCGGCGTCCTGGCGTCGTTTCTGACGCTGCTAAAGCCCGGCAAACCGCCGGGCTCCTTTTCGTTATTCGACATAACTACGACGAACTTTCCGCTATCTTGGAGGTCGTGCCCGAACCGTGGGTGGTCGTCACTGAAGTGGGGACCCACAAAAAACAACAACAACATGTCGTTTGACGACAAATATCCTGGGTTTGGCGGGAACTTTGGCAGTATATAAAGTGTGTGTTTAATTGCATCACATGTATGAAATGAGCTGGTCGTAAAACTTCATGGCCGGACTTTCTGTCATGATAGGATTTATTGCTAATGGAAGGGCTTCGTGATTATCGCTGGTTGACATACTCATCAACGCGAGCTATATTGGCTGTTGTCACGAAGCTTTGGAAAATATTTTTGCAGGATGATTAATTTACAATTCATTGCTTAGGCTGACTTTGATTAAATCTGGTCGAAGAATTTGAAGCAGTTAGAAGTGTCATGTGAAACATTATTTTTCAATTGATGTTCTTCATAATCCAACTATTAAAATTTGACAGAACGTTGAATGGCAAGGCTTTTGTTTAACCCCGAAAAAGACTTGAATTGGACACTAATCAGAGGGCGAAGTGAATATCGTAGTTTTCAATTGATTTTAGTCTATAAACTATTTATTTCTTCGGATTATCGGAGCCTACAGTATAAATTTTGAAAATATTTCAGTCATGTAATTTTTTAGCCACAAATGAAGTGGACGAATGATTCTTCAGAGGTTTTGAGATCAATACAGTACATAGACAGTTCACCTGTATGACGTTCGAAAAAGGCTGGGATATAATTACCTTCTGAATTCATGGGCTGATACCATGTATTGAAAATCCAGGATTTCTGCGTGAACATTGATGTTTTTGTGCAAAAATCGTTTGCCTTTTCAAGAAAGGGATACATTCAGGCTGATTTTTATTCTCAGAATTATAAGTGTCAATCATTAATTTTCTCTCAGTTCAATTTTTTTTTAGCTTGCCCAGTCTTTTATGAAAGTGACGTATAGGAGATGACTTAAAATACCACTTATTAAGGTTCTACAAGAACAAGTTTTAATAAAGGTAAACGGGATGAATTTCGACACCTTGTCTAATTAGTTTTCAAGAGTTGGAGGGGCACGAGTCATAAAAAATGTTTACCTTTTGTGCAAGCTACCGTAATCTCTTGATAAAATAAATAACTATACAATGACTTCTATATCGTTTAGCAAAGCTGAATTTCTATTGAAAGCAAATATTTTCCAAGAAAATGATTCGCCAAGAAAATGTCCAGACTGCAGAAGTCTCATTTCATAGTCTCGGTCAAATTGATTGACTTTAAATATGCTCCGCCGCACCAATTGTCAATGAGGAAACGTCTCCAGCATCACCCAGAAGGGTGAAAACTCTAGTATTACTGAAACTTACTCAAGTATAAGTAACCTATATACTGTACAGGAAAATAAAATACGGGAAAAAATCCGGCAAAACATGAACTCGCCCAACTTCCGACCACAGGATCGGAGTCATCGAAAAGTTCGCAGCTTTGTCGACGGATCCACTTGTGAGTGGCTTGTGTGGGATAAGAGGTGCTTTTCTCCGGTTCCCCGCGTTTCATCCGAATCCGGAAATGTGCTGTGTTCGTCATTTTTGTCACCTTCTTCTTTCCCGTCGTCAAAGCGAGATGCCTCAGATGAGTTGGAGGAACAATTTCCGAAAACGTTTGTCTTGCGCATTGAAACACCGCCTGTATAATATTATACAGTATATATTTACAACCCCAGAAATAACTTCATCATTTTCGCTACTGTTCTTGTGCCAACGAGCGATACGTTCAAATTGTATGGACTATCAGAATATGGGAAACAATACTCACGGATTTTAAAACGATATTCAACAATTGCCCGATATGATGCCAACATTTTCAAAAATCTTGAAAAACATTAAATTCCAACCTGTGGTCAAAAACATTTCCCAAAAAAGTCGGCGATTCATAGTTCTTTTCGTCCGATTCCATGTCAAATTTATTTGTTGCACTGTACTCCATTCCATTCATTACTTTCACAAGAAGCGTAACTTTCACCTGATTTTGAACGTCGTTCAAATCAAAAAGGCTACTGGAGTTTATTTGTTGGAAATAAAGCTTCTTGATTCGGAATTGAGTCGGCGGTTATAATTTCCTCTGATGCACACGAATAACTTGCGGATAATTTAGCCTTTAGACGTCTGTTCACTCAGAACTAAGTCTTAAATTGCAGTAAATTTGAATGAAAAAAGGAATAACACTTTTCCCGGAAGAAAATGCATCACTTCGACACGGCCAGGAAAAGGAGAGACCTTCGCACTCATTAGGAACTTTAATGTTTTCGAGTTAAGACATAAATCCGTGCGTCTTTCATGCTGGCGTTTCTGAAGGGACCTGATACAGTGGCTTAAGGACTCTCCAATAAGATGAAACGTAACACGTGGAGAAAATGCAACGAATTTAAGTCCTTTTTGGATGGCAGTCGAAGCTGGGTCAACGTCGCATACTTTAGGATGAGCGAAGTTGATTGCTATTCAAGTGGGTCGACACGCCATTTCCATAACATCTCCGTGCAGCTTGCGTCAATCCAAAGATCTGCATAGCGGCTGTTTTGTCCTAAAAGCATTTTCCTCCTCTATATAATCCCAATGTTGAATATTCCCTTTAAAGACGTTATTTTCAAAGGAAATCAATGCAAAATCGTTCCAAGAGTTCTCATTTCGCAAGTGCGATATTTTACTTAGTGAGAGAGAAGTTGCGTAAATATTCTTCGGCACACATAGAATAAAAAATGTGGAAATTATTCATCACATCTCCGGTGAAGCGATTTGATCAATGCATGCAAGTATACCTGACTCTTCAACTTGAGAAAGATATTGTAAGCTTCGAATGAATTTTTCCAGCTTCGCGAAAGTTTCCGTGCGCATATAGAGTTACCACCTGACTGTGAAGATCCGCGATAAAAGTTATGGACCGCTGTTTAAATTCAGAAGTTTTTAAATGGATTCCTTGAGTTTCGTTGACTTTAGATTAAGGGCTCCCACTCAGAATTCAATTAAAAGTTGGTCACGCTGTTCATCCCACGAATTTTTTCCTACAATTTATGGAAACTTTTGCATTCGATCTCCGTGAACGCAGCAATTAAAAGTTTCACTGGCTGTTTTAGAAACCTGCGATGCCTTGCAGTTTTTTTTGACAGTATATTTAGAATTTTTGGAAAACTCATAAGTTGAAAAAATATTGTAATTAATTTCATTAAAAAGGACCAGAGTTAGAATCACGAAAATGGGGCACGGTCTGTGCGTATATAGGGGCTCTTGAATTTTGCCAAAACATTGGGAGTTGGTTTAAAACATCTTTAATCATAAAATAAAATCGTCCCCGAAAATATAAATTTACTCAGCTGATATATAATCCATAATTACAGGTGGACTCTCTCTCTATACAACGACCTTGTCTACAACGGTTTTGTCCACATACCAATGTTATAGGGGTTCTCCACAACAAAATTCTCTTTGCAAATATTGTTTCTGGTCCCTTGAATTTCGTTGTAGTTGTTGAGAGATTCCGCGCGTATAAAAAATTTCAGTTTTTGGGGAAAGTGGCAAATTTTGAGAACACTTTCATTTGTCCTTACGCAGAGAATTTTGTTCCAGATTTCAAATTCGTAAATTATCGGAATAGCTTAATGTTTTGCATATTTGCTCTATCTTGATCAAGCAATTTGTCAAGTCTCCAGGGAAAGAAAAGCATCCCTGAAAATAAAATTTAATAAACAAATAAATCAAATGTCGGTCCTCGGGAAGAGTAAAAATAATTGCTAGGCTTGGGCCAGTACCCCCCCCCCCCCCCCCTCTTTTCCAAAATTTTGATAACTGACCTATATACTTTCTTGCTTTTAGGAGTGCGATAAATATTAAAAATCAATTTTTTTCTTAATCCAGAGAATTTTTTTTACATGTAAATCTCTTTGGTTTCTTGATTAATAAAGCGTTTTGAATATTCTCTTTTTGTCTTCATGTCTAACACCAAACAGCCCGCCAACCTGACCTTCTGGACGCCGCTGTAAGTGTCCGCGGTCTCAAATACCTCCGCGGCTTCACCTGTATCTCTTGTTTATGGGGACCTACCACATAGACCAATGACGAGGTTGTGGGGGTGCATTACTCAACCGGAAGTTCGTCCTCACTGCTGCCCACTGCGTTCGTCAAGAGTAATTCCTGTTCTCTACAGTCTTATACTATCATTCATCGCCGGTTTTCTCTCCCCAGAGACCCACATAGCCTTATTTGGAGTGTACACTTGGGGACAAATTGGTTCCACTTCCTATCTTAAATGGGAGTGCAGTCGATCCCCACAAAAAAGCGTTACTTTATATTACGCTCATTAAACGCTATCAGTAGACCCATGAGCATTTGTGGAAATGACTCTCGTGGTTGTACTATAATTAGCTTCCAAATAACGTTAGTTCGTCGAAATATCCATGCGTCTTTCAATTACTGTGCAATGCTTTCATCATGCTATGATGGGAAATTCTCAGACAATAGTGCATATTTTGTTGCTGAGAATATTTTTCTGCGGTCGTGTTAATCTACGGCCTTCCACGCATTTAATTTCCATTCAAATAGATCCGGATCATTCGGAAAAAATTATAATTTGAATTTTTTTTAAAGCACAGTATTTCTAGATGCTTATTCCCGCAAATTATTGTTTTTGAGTAGACGACTCACGCAAATTTGAAGAAAATAGAAATTTAATTTAAAATTAAATTATTTCTAGACGCTACATGAATCAAGGGATATTAATAAATATAGATTAGCGATTTCGAAAAGATCATGATGCGTTATCGTTTCAATATTCTGCAACCCAACGTTGCTCATATTCAAAATACGCAAAGTGCGTGCGCAGAAGTTCTGCACGAATATGTTATTCGTGGAGTCAAAGTGTCCTCTGATACAGAAATTATCTATGCGCGATGAGTTTTCAGATTCACTCTGTAATTTTTGGGAAAATACAGTAAAGGAAAAAAGCCGTTCTCTATCTATAGTAGTCAACTAATTAGCTTCCAAGCTCCCTTGGGCAAAGCAAAAGGAGAACCTACTAGGGCAACGGAAACCCTGAGCTAGCACCGGTGCCTCCGCGTTATAAAATTACGGCACAGCGTCAAAAGCAGCCCACGAGCAAAGGGTCCTTGTCAGCTTTAGTTATAGCTTGGGGAAAGGGAAGTAAACAACCCCAAAAATCTGGTACGGGTCTAAGACTGACTTTTCGAGCGAAAAGGGGTAGCAAGAATGCGAATAAATAAAACTTAAGGAACCACTCGATTCTCGTTGCGAAGATCTCATCAATTAGTGATGGAGCTGAGAAAGAAAGGCATTGGGCCAAATTCAGCTATAATTGGGCAAGCCCGTCATATAGATACATTATTTTTAACATTTCGAGAGGACTGATTTGTTCAGTACTGTATATTCAATCGGGAAAAGATCTGAATTTTGACAAGGTTTATTTTCAAGAGACATCTACCTTATAAAATAAGGACAAGTATGTAAGTGAAGAAATTCATTCATAAATATAATATTTGTTATTCCGGAGTAGATTGAACTCATCTGTTGAAAAATTTTCAGGTTGCACACCTAATTTTATTCCATTATTCCTAAAATACTATATTTGGTGTGAATTATTGTACTAAAGTATGACGATGTTCGGAAATTGGGAGGAAATTCGTTGGAAGAAAAGTTGCCTAATGTTTTCCTAAGACTATTGAAATATTGTTAATAACAGGGTTGTCCTGGTTCGGAGCGCCTTCAAATGCATTCGCAAAAAGCCAGTTAAAGAAATATATATATATATTTTTTAATATTTAGAATGATATTGCAGGGTTTTCTGCGAGTTATTCAAGAATGACCAACTACTTGTTCGAATAAGGGGGCAAAAATTAATTGATTTAAAATGACAGGAGAATGAAAAAATGTGCAAGAGTGCCCTCGCTCTCGGTCTTGGTAAAAAAAACGAAATCCTCCTAAGTTGTTCCTACTTTTGTCATATTTTTAGAGTAGACATATTTCGCAAAAGAGATTCAAGCCGTGATTGCCTCTCATATAAGCTTCAACTTAGAAATTTTTAGCTTGCAGTTGTACAAGAAATGAATTTTACCCAGCCGTCTCATTCTGCACTTGTCGAGGAAAAGTAGAGAAAAGGATGGATTTCCACTGATGTTTGAAGTCTTCAGCGTTCTCTGAAGACATTCCTCTTCAGATTCAGATGCCTGAATCGTGATCCAAATCAGTATACTGTAGATTGATCACGTTTGATATCTGCTCGTGTCACTTTGCAGTGCTATCAAAGAGGGCTCATTCGAAGCCTGGTTTGGAGTACATGACATCGAACAGAATCCGAAGCGCGTGAAGAAGGTGAAGGTTATTCGTGCGTTGTCTCACTATGACTACCACAATCTCGGAATTCCGTCATCAAAATTCTTCCCATTCCCCGTGAGTTCATAAGACGACGTTTTCATTCAAATTCTTGTACTAAATTATGTTTTTCTGACAATCTCGAATGACTTTGAGGTAGTGTCATTGCTGAACCTAGAATCAAACCGAACTCACCTCCAATAATTTGGGTTAATTTTGTAATTTTTCCACAAAATATAATTCGGACGCTCCTGACTTAATAATTACAGTACTGTATTTCATTTTTAAAAACTTTAGAGGTGCATTCAATTTCCTCAGCCAAACGAAAATGTGCGTCATTAATCTGCCTTTTTTAATTGTCTGCTGGTCTAAAAATAGAACTCAGAATTTATTTCAGGATACTGTATATGCACACAACTTTCCTGTCATTCCCCGGGCCGAATATGGGTTTTGAGTCCCTGAAACTAACATTGCAATCGACCGGGCATTAATGGTTCATCATGACATGAAAAGGAGGCTAATTTTCAACTGTGATCCCTTAGATGAAGGACATTGCCTTGATGGAGCTGGAGAGAGAGGTGCAGTTCACGCCGACGATTCAGCCGATTTGCTTGCCGCAGCCTGACGAACTTCCAGATTTGACTGGATTGAACGTGACTGCTGCAGGCTGGGGAGTAACGAAAATCGGTGAGTATTTATTTTTGTGTCGTAGAATTGAATTCCACTCCATCAGAATTTTTAGAAGACTTTGGATTCTCACAATTTAGTAAAAAGGTTCTCTCTGAAATTTTGGATGACCAGGGAAAAGTGTTAGCCCTGTATGATTTCTCCTGCTCAAAGATTCCTTTTAAATTGGTCTATCAAGGGATAATTATACGGGGACAGACTGAACACCTATATTGCTCTAAATTGTGCCCACTAATTGCTGGGTGTTGTGTATTTTTTGTCAAAAGGGCATCAAACTCACTAAATCCAGAAGCAATCCATGATATTCATCACCTGACTTTGAAGTTTTTGATATTTCAAGACAGTTGAAAACGCGAAGAAACAGCCTTGCAAACAAAAAAATTGAGCAAGCAAAAGACACATTTCTGTTGAACGACCTTGTCTGATTCTGAAATTATAAAATAAATATTTTAGTACCACTGATGCATTCTAACTCAGTGTACCCCAATCTTTTTCGTCCTGCGGACCGGCAAATTTCCCTCAGATTTTTTGCGGACCGGCAAAATATTTGCAGACTCAAAAGTTCTGCTTGAAAGCTTTATGCAGGCATTTAAGAAGTTTCTGCTTTTTTCCTGAGCAGAGTGAAAAACGTTTTCTGCTCAGACTGAAAACAAGTAAAAATAATTTATTTCAGCATGTGCAAAAATGTCTATAGTGTAATTACGTTTTTTTAGATAATTTCAGCTACAATTTTTTCTGAGGTTCAGATGAAGATAACATATTCATTGGTATTTTTTGCAATTTATTATGCTGCAGAAAAATTTCCTGCGGACTAGCAAAAAACTTCTTGGGGAAGACTGTTTTGACTATTGTTTAGCAACTATGGAAAACTGGTCACTTATTCATAGAAAAGAAAAATTTGTCAATTTAACCAATTTTACCGATGATTGTGTGCACCTCTACAATTCCTTCCGTATTATTCCTTACAATATACTTCGGGAAGGAAAAATATTTGATGATGCTCAGAGTATGGAAAAATGATAAAAATTCATATCTGTTAAAAGTAATCTTCTTTCCATTTACCTATAAGTCAAAAAAACGCCGATGAGAAGCACACGGGGATGAAAACACTAAAGAATTTAATCATATTACAATTTTATGGCTCATTGAGCAAAGTAGCAATGGTGTCCATCTGGAATTCCGAACATTATTTTTACGCAGTGCTTTGCAGCAGTGAATAAATTCCTTATAATTTTGCTTTTTATTCAGGGAAATAGTTTGTTTTAATTGAGTAACGCCAGTGAAATTCACGCTGCTTCATTAACTGAAAATGACTTTCGAGAGAATACATGACGAACCTCCAAAGAGGTGTAGAACTAATTTATCTGTTCGGCGTCAGTTTAAACTGAGCTCAACTAGGCAAAATTCATGACAATTACTTCATTTGTTCATGTTTGCACCATTTCACGAAATGGAGTACAGTACATGATCCATAGCGTATGTCTTCTTCCGGACTTGGACCACATAAATCGTCAAATAAAAATGTGTCTTGCTCCTCTTCGTGAATGTAAACCGGCGAAGCGAAATCAGCTAACGAGCTTCACGCGAGTTTCCGGGAACTTTCCCCCCCTTTTTCTTCCTCGTTTTCCGGAAGAGTCTAATTAGAATTCCGAGCCACTTCCGCGCGCCAGGCCGGAAACTGCTTTGTGCTCTCCAGGGAAATCACGTCCGTCATTCTCCAGCTCATTAAACGCCACTTTTTCTTCAAATTCGCATTAAGAACCTCTTAGACTTTCAAAAGGGGCCCTCTTGGGTTCTAGCTGTTCCATTTAGGTTTTACGCCCGGAATAAAGAATCCTTCGCACTTTGAGTACTTCCGAGGCATTGATTCATAAATGATCTCAGCCTTCTTTCGAGGAATCTTCGAATAAAAATTAATCACGCGTACAGCAACAGCAAGCTGACATCCGGGGTATTTCACAAAGTACTGTACTAAACACGGAGTAGAATGAAATAACAAATGAGTTTTCAAAATCACTGAATGGATATGCCTCAGCCATTATAGTTTCTTCTGATGAAATTGAAATCCACCGTCTCCCGCAAATAAATTCTCAATCGCGAACGTCTTTATCGAGAAAAGGGGTTTTTGAGTGTAGCCGTGAAATCCGGCGTTCAACTTTTTCACAGAAAAACTTGCTTGGCAACAGATTCTTGCACTTACTTTCTCCATAGAAAGAAAAAAACATACCTATAATGAGGTACCCTAACTCGTATAGTTCCGAGACTGTCTGAGATCAGTGGTTTTATGATGAAGTGCATATGTCTTCGGATCTCTCAGAATAAGCCACTTAATCTGGTTCATTTCGCTCAAGGGTTCCTAGAGCAAAGCTTAGCGTGTGTGTGTGAGCTCAAGAAGGATCAACACCCTCGTTACCCCATCCCAGAAATCCAGTGGGACCTTATTTGTGCTGGGTCTGGTCAACCAGTCAGCTAGCTGTTGTCCGTCGAGAGCAGCGACTTTTCGGGTACGCAATACAACATGCGAGGCATGTGTTTAGAGACTCGGAAAACCGTCTTAACTTCACCAGACATTTTCTGTCGCAAACATTTTCCCACTTGTAGCTTCATTTGTGTCTCTGTTGCGTCTCCAACTTGGGTCAGGGAAGATCCTTTGAGTATAGTGCATCATATTAAAAGCTGGAACAAAATTGGCACAAATTAATTTCTTATACAAGGAGGTAATGTGGCTTAACGTTTTTATTCATAAGAAAATTCGCATTCTCTCCTTAACTTCAAATTC
>CAJPEX010003073.1:12269-32300 GCA_905338405.1 Notodromas monacha | reverse complement strand
TGTTTAAGAGGTGAATTTTGGCTTTAGTAAAAGCTCAGTTTTTCAATTTTTTTTCTTCGAAATTATTCTTATTCCAAGGTATTATTTTCGGTGCGAAGAGTATGTTTATAACAAAAACTACTGTACTTACGATATTTTCGAGAATTACATCGTCAAATTTTCAGACGAACATTTTCAAGCCTTTGTGCCTAAATATGTCAAACCTCGAAAGTTTACTTTATGTTTAAAAAATAAAGCGTTCAGGTAAGTACTTCTGAGCGCAATTTCGAAAAGAGAATGCACGAATTTTGCATATAATTTAAATTATTCCAAACTCAAGTAGGAAGCCAAACAAACACAGACATGCACACCAAAATATGCATTCCACTGTTGGCCTTTCCAAAAATTTGTATGCAGTACTTTTTCTGTGGTTTTAACTTGACGAATTTTAACAGTAATGCTCATTATGTAATTCTCTTGACACTTTGCTGAATTCTCTGCTTTTTTGTGCAAGCTTGAAGATTTTATTCTGTAAGAAGGTGCAATTTTAAATTCTTATGAATTTCTCAGATACAGTACAGTAAAATCTTGTTACAACAAAGTTGTGAGTTGTGGGGACTTCAGAAAACGTTTTTTTTGTTGTAAATTGTAATGAATAATTTCTTATAATGAGATTTTGAAAATTATTGCCTTATTGGAAGATTTTCTTCAAATTAGCCCTGCATATATTCAGCCTTTTCAGATGGTTTTCAAAGGTTAAAAAACTGTAGTCTTCAAAAAGAAATGTAATTGTTAATATTAAAAAACAGATACTATGGATAACAGGAAAATGCTAGCACAATTTCTTGACATCAATTTTTTTAAAGCAATTCCTGCTAATATTTGTAGAGGTGAATGTTCCAAAATTGGTGACAATTTTTACATCACTAGGGTTTCTCAAGCATACAAGCCCTTTTTAACATGAGTATCAATGGGCTCATATTTTTGAAAGAGAGAATTTTCAGGTGAATTTGGAACAATTTTTGTGCTTGATTCCACCTAATGTTCCAAGAACCAAAATGGGAAAATGTCGGACTGTGCCTGCTACCAGGGATTTTTGAATAAGAAATCATGAAGTGTTCCTCAAAAAAGTTTTTTTTTACTGGAATTGGCCAGTTTATTCTAATGAGATTTTTAGAACATGAACCCTATAGGATTTCTGCAGGGACTTCAAAAAAAGTTTGTTTTATTGAAAAACTTGTTGTAAGGGTATTAGTTGTTATGAGATTTAACCGTATTTTATTTAGGAAAAAATTCCATGGGGTTAAGGTATGTTAAATTTTGCAGTTGATGACAAAAATCATGATGAACATCTGTTGTTCATTTTTTGCTTCGGTTCTATTGTTTGCTGGAAGAAGTAGTAACCCTCTTGTGTTTTTAAATTAGTGTTGGATGCTTTTGTTTCAATCACAATGAGAATGATGTAATTTTTTTTCTTCTTTTGCCAACAGTGATCAAGTTGAACAATGCCAAGTGTGGTCGGAAAATACGACTCAGCAAATCGACCTGGCCTTCAACATATTCTTCCTCGTATATTTTTTCATCCGGGTAAGAGAGAATCGAAACTCGTGTCCTTCTTTTACATTGTTGTCGTTTGTCTTTGTTCTTCGAGTGCAAAATGAAAATAAAAATAAAATAGTGGAACAAAGAGGTGTATATATAGGACTTCATCAATTAATCAATGATTGACTGAATTTGTCCTTGTGACTTTTATCGCAGTTGATAGCAGCCAGTGATAAGTTCTGGTTCATGCTGGAGATGTATTCTTTTGTGGACTACTTCACCATCCCGCCGTCTTTTGTATCGATTTATCTGGACAGAACGTGGATAGGTGAGCATCTTTCCTGTCCATCATTTCTTTGTTTTTTTGTTGCTTTGATCGATCGGAATTTATTATTATTATTTTTTTGCTATTCCAGAACCGCGGGGTCGTTTTCGAAGTGTGATAAAATCAAGAAAAAAAAACTGTGCCATTCTTCAAAACAATTAATCGTATCAAGTGCTTCAGAAATACGACAGGCATTTTTCACTATTTTTTTGTGTGCCTTCATACGCTTCTTGGAATTTCAGTAAGGTGTCATTTTAATGACTCACCTGATGAGGAGTGTTCATATTCAACCTGAAAGAACTGAACAAGAGACAACAACAGATGATTAGATTCAGGCGACATCTATTTAGCCGCAAAGGAAATCCTTGATTACAATTGAGAATGCATTGGGTCTTTCAATTGAAAATGAAATATTAAAAACCTGGGAAAACAGTGCAGAATGTTGAATTACGGTAATTATTGAAAATGTATTACTTTACTTCTGAGAATAAGTGCGACATCTATGTAGCTGCTGCTTAAATCATTGATTCAAAGACAAAGCACGTAAGAACCAGAATTGGACACCTGGGTGAACAATTTTGAATGTTGAATGAATAAGTTTGAGTGCATTACTCGATCCAGATGAAAACATTTTTTTTCATTAGTTCTGCAATTATTTTCAAGGGACTGCTCTAAACAGAATACCAGATAAGGAGATTCAGGTGACACCTATGTATAGTGGCAAACGAAATCATAAATTGAGCACCATGAAGAGGTTTTCGAAGTAAAAAAAATAAATGTTTTGCACACTGGGAAAACGATGCAGAATATTGGATTGAAAATTTTGAATGTACATTTTACTGCTGATGAGAATACCTTCAGTCCGATCACTTTTTTCCAGTAATTATTTTTCAATTATTAAACTGTAGACCCCGTATAACGTAGATGAGGAGATTGAGGCGACATCTATGTAGCGACGGAAGAAATCATCAAATCAAAGACAACGCGCGTAAACAACGAGTTTTCGACACCTTGCTGTGTAAACCATGCGGCATGCTGATTTGGTCATAAATTATTTGAGTCAATTATACTGCATGAAAAGTGCGCTAATATACAGTGTGGCCCCCACATGCGGACACCTCAACATAGGGACAATTCGACATAGGGACTTTTTTTCAATACAAAAATCATACAAATTCCCAACATAGGGACACTGACTCAACATGAGGACATTGCATGATGAAATTGCCAAAAAATTTTAGGAAAATTGACTTTTAATAGGCTTAATTGCAAGAAACAGATATTTCCAACCCTAAGATCTATGCAAGAAAAATTCTTTGGTATTTCTCCCATTATTTTCCCATCCATTCAGCTAATTTTTAAAAGTTACCTATAAAATATAGACAGACTTCCTTGTTTCTTTGTGACTTGAATGTTACTGTATTTGTACAGATGTCAACATTTCAATGTTCTGTACAGAGGTACACTGTTCAATGCTCCAAATGTTCTTATTGAGTGGAAAAGATATTCACTGAATCAAATTCAAGTGGCAAACAATTTCTTTTTTCATGGAATCCTGAAGAATATTTCTTCCATAAAACACCAATTAAAAATTATTTAATGTAAGTCTATGGGAAAACAAGACTCAACTTAGGGACAGGGACACTCTTGAATGATGCACCAATTATAACCGCGTCTGGGGGTCTCACTGTATATATATATATATATATATATATAGATGTTTTTATTTGCAGTGATGATTTCATTGTTGATTTGATTTCTGTAAAAATTCCACAGGGCTGCGGTTTTTGAGAGCACTGCGCCTGATGACAGTCCCAGACATCTTGCAGTACCTGAATATCCTCAAGACGTCCAGCTCCATCAGATTAGCTCAATTGGTGTCCATTTTCATATCAGTGTGGCTCACTGCAGCAGGCATCATTCACCTGGTGAGTTCAACAATTTTCGTGCTCCTCTGAAATAAATTGTAAACAATTTTTTTTAATCCGGAAGAAGTACAGGGACTTTTGTGAGGATAAAACTGACGTTAACGACGCCCGCGTGAAGCTTTTATGGATTGTAATTCGTCGAAAAAGATACCATGGTACTTGTACGGTTCTCTCACAAATATTTGGACGGCCGCATGAAATTTGAATTTCATAAATATGAGGGAAGTTAACCATAAAATGCTGCCAAATTAACTATGAAATCTTAAATTGGGTCTCGTTTGCAAAATTCCTCCCCGCACGAGGCGAGAGATTTACAGTTTTGCCGAATGAGTTTCCATCCAATTTCAAGTTTTTAAACTTTCAATATCATGCGATGGAAAATTAAATATTTTACGAGTAGTCCTCAAAAATTGTTTTCATGGAGCTCTTTCAAAATATGTTTTCTTCTTTTGAATTAAGGAAGTACAATTATGTGAAAATAATTTCGGCCTCCGAAAGAATTCTTTTTTGAAACAGCTTCAATAATTTATATATCAGTCGAGAATTGGAAAAATTTGTAAAATTTCTCTCCTGAAAAGCCAAGAGATTTACAGTTTGGCTGAATGAGTTTCCTTCCAATTTCCAGTTTTCGAAATTTTAATATGCGATGGAAATATTTTTCGGAGTGTTCCTCACCAATTTTTTTTTCATGAAGCTCTTTCAAAATGTGTTTTCTTTTTTTAAATCAAGGAAGTACAATCATGTGAAAATAATTTCGGCCACCGAAACAATTATTTTTTGAAACAGCTTCAATAATTTATATATCAGTCATAAATTGGAAAAATGAAGAAAAATAAAGGAGGTGCAGCCATTCTTTCGCTTTGAGAGGGTGCAATTTCGAATTGAACTTTTTTTTCCTCCTTGTTTTTGAAAATAGAAGTTTACATAGGCATTGTGTTAAATAAAAATATCACCTGATGCCTTCGGATATGGGAAGTTAATTCGTGATTGCTGATGGAAACTCGTAATTTCAGCGAGGAAATCTGAGTTTACTTTTGGAAGAAGCCCGGGTAAACTTCCGAATATGTTTCTTCTCGAGGCCAAAATAAATCATTCATGAGCAGTTGGTGTGTTTAACATCACAAGCCCGAATTGATACCGAAAAACCACCTGCCTGATTTCAACCTGTCAGACACGAACATCTGAGTAGTTGTTTCCGGTTTTCTTGCTTCCGGTTTCGAGAGCTTGTTCCTGACCAGCATAAAAAAACATGTTCTATCATTTTTGTGCATTCCAAAAGCGGTGATGTACATTGAAAATACCGTACTGTGCATATATTCATTTATGAATATTTTTGGTCTGCAATTTGTACGAAGGAGTGATACAATCTGTTCCTAAAAGTCCAGCTGCGCTATTTTTTGAAACGTATAAATTTGTTAAGAGCAATCTTTGTGGTTATTCCAGAAATGCAATGCGAAAAGTTCTCAAGTTCGGTGCTTGAATTAACATCAGTCGTGGGTAAATGGAAAAAAAATTCCCGAAAAATGTTCTCTTAGATATATTGCATCGCTTCAGAAAAAAATTATTTGGTCGCACTCGATAATAAATATTCGAAGCTGCGGATCAGTCGAAACGTCCGGAGATTTTTCTATTCGGAGGAACATCTGCTCTCATTCTAAAAATTTCCGAAACTTCCATATCGCAAAACTAAACCTGGAAAAATAGTAGAGTAAAGGTCTACTAATTTGTATTTTTATTGGTTGAATTTTCATTCGTAAGTTTAAAATTGTCGTGTTGCATAGTTCCGTGTTTTTCTTTTTGGAAAATCTCCCGAAATCTGGGAGGATGCAAAGATATCCTTACTATGTCCCGCAATGGGAAAGAACCCTCCACCGTCCAAGGGTTAAATTCAATGTTTTGAACGGGGGAACAACACAAGGCCAGGAGGAAGAAAAGGGAGCCTTGAAGATTTCGTTTTTTTCATTTCCAAGTTAAATGTTTCTGTGGAAAATAGAAAAAAATGCCAGGGTTTTTTCCCAATTTTGCCCTGCACACACTGCCATGTTTTTTTAATGCCATTCTTGAGTGCACCCAAAATCTGCAAAAAAGGCCAACTTTGCCACAGGAGGGTTGTTAAAGAGAAAAATGTATTTTTTTTCTAAATCAGCTGGATAATCTGGGCCATCTACCAGACTTCAACAACCCATACTGACTGTCCTACTGGAAATGTGTGTACTTATTCCTGGCTTTCAAGCTTAAATTCAATCTTTCAATGGGGGAACAACACAAGGCCAGGAGAAAAAAGGGAGCCTTGAAGATTTCATTTTTTTCATTTCCAAGTGAAACTTTTCTGTGAAACAAAAAAAATGCCAGGATTTTTTCCCAATTTTTCCCTGCACACAGTGTCATGTTTTTTTCAATGCCATTCTTGAGTGCACCCAAACTTTGCAAAAAAAGTCCAATTTTGCCACAGAAGGGTTGTTAAAGAGAAAAATGTATTTTTTTCTAAATCAGCTGGATAATTTGGGCCATCTACCAGACTTCAACAACCCATACCAACTGTCCTACTGGACATGCCTGTACTTATTCCTTTTGGCTTTCCATCTTAAATTCAATCTTTGAATGGGGGAACAACACAAGCCCAGGAGAAAAAACAGAGAGCCTTGAATATTTCATTTTTTCATAAAGTTTTCTGTGGAAAACGAAAAAAATTCCAGGCTTTTGTCTCAATTTTGCCCTACACACACTGCCATGTTTTTTTAAATGCCATTTTTGAGTGCACCCAAAATCTGCAGAAAAAATCCCAACTTTGCCACAGAAGGGTTAACGAGAAAAAATGTATTTATTTATTTTTTGTCTGAATCAGCTGGAGAATTCGGGCGATCCACCGGACTTCAACAACCCGTACCGACTGTCCTACTGGACATGCGTGTACTTCCTCATAGTCACCATGTCCACAGTGGGCTACGGTGACGTGGCTTGCACCACCTTTCTCGGGAGGACCTTCATGGTCTTCTTCATCCTCGTCGGCTTGGTGAGTCCACACTTGACCGAAGAATAAAACATAGAAAGAAACCCCCCCAAAAAAAATTATAATCATATATCACCTGCGTCCAATTCCGAATTTTTGTCAATTTTTTTTTCTCGATAATCTGCTGTGAATCAGATGAGAGCATTTCAGCGTCCCTCCGGAAAGACAAAAGAAATTTCGTCTCATTCCAGCGTGATCTGGTCTCTTAATGATGGATTTTGAAAATTGATTTCTTTCGGGAGGAGGAGGAGGAAGAGGAGGGGAAAAGTCACACAGAGCTTGAATAGCGTGGAAGAAAGAAAAATATTTTTGTGTATATATATATATCTGCATAAATATATCTATATATTTATGTATGTATATATATATTTATACAGTAGTCGCTGATGACACTTATTGATGTAGGGAAGGAGAGAAACACGAGCTTGCTGAGTGTGGGCTGATTATTCGATTGCTGTCAGTGACGAGTTGGCTTTTTACCTTGTGTGCAGTTCGATGTTCATCGACGCTTCTGGCACCTTATTTTTTAAATATTTTTTTTATGGCTTCTGGTTTAATTTCTTTTTCTTTTTTAAATTTCCTATCATAGAGGATTCATTGATTGCTTACCCGGTTTTTTTTTTATTCGTTTCCTATTTTTTGTAGATACGTTTTATTTCGAAAACTGAGCGTGTTACTTTTTTTGGTAGAGCGTGTTTTTGCTGATGGCGTTGCTGTTCTGTGCCTGTTTCTCATATATATATATATATATATATATATATATACGTCGGTTTGCCACCTCTGCTTAATTGGTTTCCTCTCCCCTTGCTTTACATAATATATATATTTATTTGCAAGTTTATCCTGTTTGGTAAATTCGTATATATATATATATATAATATTTTTTGTCAAGAAACTTATATGGTTTCTTTTTCGATATTTATCGAGAGATGCTGCTTGATTTGTGCAAGTAGCAAAAGCAGGAGTTGGGACTTTATTCGTGGAATTACACAAGTTGAATAGAATCTTTATTTTTTTTTTAATATAAGAGTTTCTCAAAAAGCCTGTTTTTGCTGCTGTACAAAGCTATTTGACCTGTGAAATATTGGTTCTGATTTTCTGAAACTTTGGGCACTCATTTTCATTCAAGCAAAAAAGAAAAAAAAAGAAAGTATATATTTTTATCCGACTCTGTTTGCATTGATAAAACAATTTGATGAAATTGAGTATATGTGTAACTGAATATGATGCCAACTGTCCCGGGGTTTCAGATTTTTCAGAACCCTGAACAAAATTTATTTTTCTCTCTGGTAGGTGTGCATGCATATACTGATATGTGAAGACTTGCGGCTGACTGGGATAGGGTTCACTGCTGTCTTTCTTTTTCATACAGTAACAAAAGAGAGAGAGAAATTATCTAGGGGGAAAAGGAGAGAGAGTGAGAGAGTGAGTGAGTGAGTGAGAGGAAAATTGAGTCAATGTCAGTTGCAGTGTTGCCACACTCACAAAAAAGAAACACATACATGAAGGTGGACTCTCTCTCTACAACAAATTCAGTCTTCAACAAATTTTTCTGTATGATGAAATTTATTTTTCTTTGTCCCATGTGAAGTTTCCTTCCTATGCAAAAATTGTTCTATATGAAGAAAAAAATCTCTGTGCACCAAATTTTTTTTGTTGAGGACAAACATCTTCAATGTAGTTTGACATCAAGTGAGTATTAACAAATGAAACACAACAATCAGTCTGGGACAGGACCGGGATTCTGTTTTGGAATTCCTAGTTTAAGGGGTTAAGTTTACAGTATTTTGGAATAAGCAACAACTCAATCAAACTCAACGTGAATAATTGGAATAACACAGCTGAACTGAACTGACTTTAATGACAATATGAAGAAAGAGCAGCTTATATACTGCTGATAATATTTAACCTTCACAAGGTTTTATTATTACAGTCAAAGCAAGAAAGCTAATTTCAAGGATGCTGTGGTGCCAGGATGTTCCTGGCACTGCAATTTTGAGGAAGGGGAACACTGTTACTTTTAAGAATTAGGTATGCTACTTTACCCAGCATGCATGCCCAACAGTCCCTTCAATCTTGTTGTACAGAGAGAGAGTCTACTGTATGCATACATGCAAATATATACAGTTGGGACTATGGATGCGAACCCGGAAGTCCTTGAAACTTATTTTCCTTCCTTTCGTTTTTTATTTAAAGAAATATAATTTTTTTTTCAATTGCAACGTCTGAACGCGTCTCGTATGTGCTGATACGTGTTGGTGTTTTTTTTTTCTAAATGTACAGTATTTATAAATGGGGTCGCCACACGGAAAAGAAAAGGGTTGTAGCTGAGTGGCTGGATTATAAAGAAAATTAAGAGAAGAATAGTGTGGAATTTCGGTGTAATGCTGCTGTGGTTTGATCCCAGGCTGTGTTCGCGAGCTGGATCCCCGAGATTAAGGAGTTGGCCGCGAACAGAAGCAGATTTCGCGGCACTTTCATAAGGCGGCGGCACAGGTATTCTCGCAAAAACCTTGCGCGCTAATATTTGCGGGTTCCGCTAGTTTTTATTTTCTGCTATATTTGTTTGTTTGTTTTGTTTTCGTGGCTGTGTGTCTCCTCTATAGAGAAAGAGAGAGAGAAGAAAGGGGATCACACAGCTCCTTTGCTGTCGCTCGATTAAATATATGCATATATATATATAAATATATATATCTTATGTACGAGGGTTCTGAGTAGAAAAAGTTTTCGGGATAGAAATTAAAACGGCGTAGGAGTGAGCTAAAAAAAATTTTTTTTCGGGATAAAAACATATTTTTGTACAAGAAAAAAATGCAGTCCTGTTTGAAAGGTGCTTTTGAAAATTCTTGCCGAAATTTATTTTAAAGGGCAGCTCTCAGCTCCTCACTAAAAAATTGAGGCGCCAATCTTGCTGATTTTTTTTGGCGTAGCCCTACTGCTTCTCTTTCAAAATTTTTGAAATTGGCATATCTGACGGAATAATTTGGTACCTTAATGTACTGTTGTACCTGCACACTGACTGCTGTTAGATGGCAGCCATGTTAATTGAATGCTAGATATTTTAATCTGTACCCTTCAATGGTTTTAACGCATCAGGTGTGCGGAAGAACAGACTAAAAAAGATTTGTGTTGCAATGGCATTAATTCCAAGGGTTGCCGCCAGGTATTATTTATTTATAGATATATGGTAATTCCGCCATTTTCCTGAAAAGCCACCTGATTATCATCCTTAAAATAGTGTCTTGTGATGAAAATGGCGGAAACTATGATCAATTAAAGGCGGCAAGGGTTGCCAATGGTTGCCTCCAGGTCTTCCGACATGATTCCGCTATTTTTGTGAAAAGCTGCCACATGATCAATCCTATTATTGGCGGCTGTTGATGAAAATGGCGGAATCCATGATCATTTAATGGCGCAACCCTTTGAATCGATGCTTTTTCAATTTCTGGAATTCTTGAAGGGAAACCTGGGGTACCCAAAAAAAATCTGTAAAGTATTGGCGCCTCATCTTTTGATCAAAATGAGTCGCCTCATTAAAAAAAAGTTAAAAACTACGTCACACAGCACTGATTTTTCTTTGTGTGCCAAAAATATTTTTTTTCCCCTGAGCTATACATTTTTTTCAGCTTAATTTTGTGCCGTTTCAATGGAATTTTCGAAAACATTTTGTTTACCCTCTCGCATAAATATGTATATGTATGCATATATGCCGTGTGTGTATACAGGAGTAAACCCCTTTCTGAGAGTTATATATATACATATATGTGTATATGAATATCTATTATATTCGTCTAGCCATATTTATTTTCGTGGCATAGATTATTATACCTGTCTGTCTGTCTAGCCGGTGAGTGTATTTACGAGGCCTCTCATCTCTCTCTCCATTCGAGCCTGGCTGATGATGTTCGTTATTATTTTATTGCTCGCCAATTTTCCGAGTCAAGCTCTCCGGGGACATTTTGTTTTTCTTCAAAATTTGCAATTCTCAAGTGTTTTTGTGTAAATCCCCGCTGTTTTCCACCCTCCGCCCCTTTCCTATACTTGATGTACCGTACACCCAATTAGATAAAAATTCACCTCCTGGAATAATTTTGGGTTGACGTCACGAGAAATTTGTAAAATGGGGAAATTCTCAGTCGGGAATTTTTGCGAAGATGTGATAGACGGAGGTTTTTTAGGGAAAATTTAATCGCTCGCTGCTGATTATTATTATTTTTTTGTGTGGAGGAAATAAAAAAATACATTCATTATTCACATGATCGCTCAAGATACAGCACTTGCATCACAAAGCACATTATTTTCCCCTGTATCGTGATACTTCACTGTTGTATGTGGGAGGGAAAAGAAATGGCGGCGATATTTTGAAGCCGGATAAAATTAGCTGCATTTTACGCTGGAATTCTTGACGAAAAAAAAAATTTGACAATCGAATGACTTAATATGAGTTTTGAAAAGAATACGTTAATCAATTTCAAAGAAGTGCAGTTTCAAGTGGAACAATTTATTTTCATCGTGCTGTTTCAGCGATTTTCGAATATTTCCGTGCAGCGATTAAAAATTAGTGCGCAAAACTCATTTCAAAATTTCCCATGCCTTTTAAAATTTTTTTTCTGTGCAATCAAAATTTAAGAAAAAAATATTGCAATCCAGTACGTTATCAGCAAAACGTTCGCTTGACGGATATATTCAACATGAGCCCAGAACTCTGAAAAAAAACTTAAATGACAATAATATTTAATTCAAATGAACGGAGAGCTTCGACTATACTTCAACTTCGTTTATTTTTCTCTCGATTTTTTTTTATCCTATAAAGAAATAAAGCCCGAAAAAAGAAGAGAACGCAAGCAGCCATGTTTGAATGCAGAGGGAAATACTATTGAATCTCTTAGTGCTTCTTATGCATAGTCAAAGAGCCGCACAGTTCTTCCTCTTATATATTGGGACCATAGTGACTGAGTGTGTCGTTTAGCCGAGTCGTTGCCTAAGTAGGCCTATTGCTGGAGTGGAGTCTTGCGCCCTATTCAGGAACCTTCCTGCCGATGACACGTCACTATTGTATAGAATACCTTATACAAAAAGAAGAAGCAAGCGAGCACAAAAGTCACAGAGCGAAGCGACAGATGCAAGAGCGTAAGAGGAAGAAAAGAAAAGAAATCGTGACCGTATACTTAGGAAAGAAAAACGTGATTCAGCGGGAAAAAAGGGAACGATTGTGATTATTATTATTATTATATGCATATATAGTATATTTATAAAACGTTGTGTAGCACCTGATATTTTTTTTGGTTCTGTGCACGTTGAAAACTTTGTTTTTTCCATTTAAATTTGCACGGGCTTGTCGAAAAAAAACTCACCTTCTTTTCTCTCGGGAAGTTTTAGTCAAAATTTTGCACGAAAAAAATGCAGTTGCAGATTTGTTTCCCTCCCCCCCTTTTTTTGTCTTCCTCGTTGGTGTGTTTAACCGCAGCGGTGGAATGAGTGGAGTATCAGTCTCCCTCTGTGTCTCTCGTCTATTTTGCTTATTTTTGTTGGCTTTTTGGGCTTACAATTTTACCAAATTGAACCCAAAATCTGTCGCGAAACGGTCAAGTTTTTGTTTTGAAATAAATTGAGCAATGATTATATTCGAAAATGTTTTAAAACTGAGCCCCACACCTGTATATGCCTTTTCAAGAAAAATCAACCTTCCTATTCCCATTTCTACCATTTTGTCTCTTTTTAAATTTATTTTTAAAAGATAAATCAGTGAAAAAAATTAGGCTGATTTGCAAAACCTGTGCTGAAAATATTTTTGCCCAAGAAAACTATTCTTTTCGTGTGCTGAAAAAACGTATTATATTTTAGTTTCAAAAGCTATACACTTCAATTTTCTGTGTATTTGTAAAATTGTGTCCATGTGTAAAATTTTTCGATGCATCTTAGAAATAATTCGTACGATATGTAAATCCTTTGCGAATTTGAAAGAGCAAAAGTGAGAAGGAGATTGTCAAAAATTCCAAGAAAGGATGATTTCAGAAAATCTTGATCCTTTTCCCCCCAAAGATTCCAATTGATCTCACTGCATATATTCATGAAATCGAAATTAAGTTATTTATAAAAGCCAGTCTTTGCAAAAACTATTGTCCATCATGAGGTTAAAAGTGCTGATGCTGCAAAATCTTTGTTTCCCTTCCATCTGATAGCCTTTTTTTTTTTTAAATAAAAATGCAATCCACTAAAGTGTTATTTTCGAATCCTTGGGACGAATGTTTTGAAGGCATACGTTTTCTAAATTTCCAAATGAGGAATTGAGTTATTTTAAAGAAATTTCAATATCATATAGAGAATAATTTTTCTCATCCATTATTTTTATTTTCAGGCGTCCTGATGAGGAAATAAAAATTGTCGAACATGTATATTCCCCTCATTTCCCTCATTTTTACTAATCCACATAAACTGAACGGGGAAATGACATGGAGGAAAATATAATGAAATAGATTCAGAGGTCGAGGAAATGAAATGCATTTCGGTCATTAACTGCATATATATATACGCAAAATATACCGACAATCCCCCTCGTTGAGCCGATGCAAAATCCCGAATATATATCCGGCATCACGAAGCCCGCATAAAACCCCGGCCGAATGTCTGGTCCTGCCCCCATGACCTTTCGGGAAATTAGGTTTTACGACAGGAAATACCCGTAAATTCCGGGCCCGGAAATCACCCGCAGGGCGCACTTGGGTCTCGAACGCGGCCCGTTATCCGGCCTGTTAGCACAATAAAAAAAAACGGAGAACAATGCCAAAAAAAAACCCAGTCCCAAATAATATAGAGAATTCGGAATAAAGGAAATATATAGCCAGAGAGAGAAAATGCCTCCCTTCCTGCGTTTGATCAATAGCAGGTCTATATACCGACAGCACAGCAGTGTCAAAGAACACGAGGATGTGTCACGCAAATGGCCGCCAGCACGGAAATGGCGGCGTTGAGTGGCTGGCTTGACCCCCATGTTAGTTTCGGAGGGGTTTCTAATGGCAAGGAAAATGGGTGAAAGAGGGGGATGAAGATAATGATGTAAGAGCTGGGCGTATTCGAATGTAAATATTGTACAAGAGGAGAAAATGGCTGCTGGGTGGAGTGGAACTTGGTGGAGAGTGAGGGCAAGAGTATAATAATGTACACCATATACTTTAGTGTGCATCAGCCATTAACCTCTAATGCACAGCATCAAGGGATGATAAGAGGAGAGCTCAGTACACAAATCCAGTACAGGAACCCTGCACTATACACAGAGCCCCATGATTTTCTAGAACACCGGTTCTTGCAAAAATTTTGGAACTTTGACTGAATTATTGAGTCATTTGTGGTTTCATGTACAGCAATGGCTTGTGCAACATATGCTATTTAATTTCTTGTTTGAGAAATCTATTTTTATGGATCAATCAAGTTCTTTCCAAGCTTTGCACCTGCAATTGGTTCTTGATGTGCAATGATAGAAGACTTGTGAGTACACAAAGCTCAATGATTTTCCAGAATCCAGTTCTTGCAAAAGTAAGGAACTTTGGCTGAATTGATGAGTCATTTGTGGTTTCAGTGCTGTGGTGCTTCATGAAACAAACATTTTTTCAAAAACTAGGTTGATCTTTGAGGAATCCATTTTTATTCAACAATTAACGTGTTTCAAATCTTTGGACGTTACAGTGGTTCTTGAAATGGGATGATAGAAGAGCTGGTTATACAAATCCAGTACAGTAACCTGCACTACACAGAGCCCCATGATTTCCCAGAATGCAGGTTCTTGCAAAAGTAAGGAAATTTGGCTGAATTAATGAATCATTTGTGGTTTCAGTGCAATGATGCCTCATACAAAAATGGTTCTTTTCCAAGAACTAATTTTTTGTTTGAGGAATCCATTTTCATGGTACAGTATAAATGAAATGTTTCAAAATGTTGCACTTGCACTGCTTTTTTTTAAATATGAGATAAGAAGCACAGCACAGAACCCCATGACTTTCCAAAATCCACTTCTTACAAAAGTAAGGAACTGTTGCTGAATTAATGAGTCATGTGCAGTTTCATTATAGTGGACATGCTGTATACAGCAAATGCTCTTTTATTTCCAAAAACTAGCCTTTTTTCAGAAATAAATTTGTATGGGACAAATAATTTAATTTAAAACTTTGCACTTGCTGTGGTTCTTGATATGGGACATGCCTTGTGGTTTGAGGTATTTCTGCTGAAAATAATTGCACAGATAAAACATTGCATGGATTATCCATTGATGGGTGCATTTGCTTTATCAGGCACAGCTTTAATTTATATTTTGATTGAACAGCTGAGTCATACATTTGACTATTGGCAGGATCAATCCCAAGATTCACACAAAACACAAGTTTAAAAAATTCTCACGAGCATTGAGAACTGTGAACGCTCATGTGCCAAAAAATTACACCTGAAGATTTCTCTCTGTATCTCTAAGTGAAACTGGAAATAATTTTGAAGATTTTGTGTAAGAGGTTATTTGCTGAAAAATCTGTAACTTCCTTTTTACATGTAACAAAAAACAATGCTAATCCCTGACTCGCGCCTCAAATCCATCAAATTTTTGATTCATGCAGGAAAAGAATAAAAACAATTAGAATTTAATCTCTTTGCACTCCTCAGTTCATTAAAAGCAAGCAATTAATCACAAATGTTTGCTTCATTTGTGGACATAAATATATATTAAATTATTTTTTGTGCATAACATTAATATTTACTGAATGCTTTGGATTGTAACACATTTGAGCAGATTGCAATGAAGAGTTAGTGCACCCATAACTGACTTTGCAGACTTTTTTCTCATCTTATTCTATTAGGATATTTTCTTTTTGTTGGTGTCCACGTTGTGGAATTTATTCTAACTGTACAGCTCCCCTCTTTTCTTCAAATATGTTTCCCAAAAATCCACAACACATGTAAAATTTTCTTCAGATTTCAGAATCATGATATAATATAATGTAATTTTTAAGGGAGTAATGTGACATTGTTGAATTATCAAAGAAGCCCAACTTGGTGTAAAATAATTTTTACTGTTTATGTTGGAAACTTTTGAAAATTTACCAAAGAAACATTTGCCGAATTGAGCTTAGTCTGAACCTCAAATTGAGAAGCACTTGATTAAACATTATTAATTTTAAATTTGTCGTGATGAAGTCGGTTAATTTACTGGCAGATACATCGCCAAGATGTTTTTAAATCTTAATATCAAACTGCACCGAAGTTTTTTTTACAAACTGAACACAAATTCTAGATTTCTAGCTTGTCAAAAACAGGTTTTTAGAGACTGAAAAATGCCTTGCTCAAACTCAAATATGGTATGTAATTTTTTCATGTTACTTCACTGAAACATTTAAAGTGTGCTTTTCGTTCCTAAATTATGCCATTTGATGGTTTCGGAAATTTTTTGTCCAATTTTCTAAATATTCCAGAAGCAGTGGCCCGGGCTTCATCTGCCATTTATGCGCGATTTACTGTGGGAAAATAATGGGTCTCGAAAAAAAACAATCTCCACTTATTGACTTGGACTTTTCCTCATTTAAATATATGTACAGTAAAATCTCGTTACAACGAGTCTCCTTTTAGAAAATTATGGCTTATTGATAATATGAGTTTTCAGTCCCTGTCCAATATTCGCAATATGTATTTCCAATTTGAAACTATTTTTTAAGCTTATTTATGGTCCCGACCGCTTCGTTGTATCGAGATTCTACCGTTCATACATAATCAGTTCACCCCTGTTCTATAGTCTGACAACTGACAAGTAATGGCACTAAGACTCTCTGGTGGTTTAGACATTGATCTCTCGTCGTCTGTAGTGCTTCACAGATATGTTTCCCAAGCCAAAAAAAAGAGCTTTCACGGGAAGGGTTCAAGACGCGGAAACAGTTTTTTTTTTTTTGCGAAACGATTTTTAAATGGTTTTATGATCCTCAGTGGATGAGGGAAATCGGGGGAACAACAAGAAGAAGAAGAAGAATGGGAAACATCAACAGCAGCAGCAGCAGGAGATAAAGAAGAAACAAACAAAGAAAAAAATGGTTAGATATTGTAAATTGCAAAAGAAAAAATCCCATCTGTGTCCCCGCCCCCCAAAAGAAAAATCAGGTTCTGCATGTCCTTATCCCATGCCGCTTTATACATATACATATATATATATATATATATATATATATATATATATACTTATGTATATATATATATGCATAATTATGTCTCTGTTCTTCACTTTTGTACACATGCTGGCTATAGACTGTCCGAGCAGTTATATTGGTGTCGTAGATCGTACATGTGTGCTACACGCTTGTTGTGTCGCCACCAGCCACACCCCCTTTTGTTCAGTCCTCTCAAGCCCCTCCCCCTTCCCGCCATTGGATGTCCATTTTATTCGTCTCCTTCTTTTCCCTTGTAACCCTTTTAATCAGTCCCATATCTCTATACATGTCCTAAGTCTCTCCCAACCCCGCATATTTTGAGGGAAAATTCAGGAAATACAAATTGGGCCTTTTATATATATATTTATGTATATATATAGAGGCCCAAGTTTTTAAAAATAATATTTCAATAGTGTCATCATCCCTTAACTTAGCTTGCTGCAGACTTGAAAAAAAAAAAGAAACAAAATGATAAGTCGCTTTGCAGGCTCTGGTGGGTTATTCACTTTGGAGAGTTGGTTTAAGTAAAAAAAAATAAGAAATGGATATTTTGAGTGTCCTGGGAATAAATCTGGTCACGAACATATAGACCAAGAGAATTTATGTTCAGGCTGGGTTCTGTATTTTTTTCTTGTATAAATCCCCTCTCAGTTTTCAAAAGAAGCCGTACTTTCTGAAAGAAAAGAAACATGTAATATGGAAGTTTCCGATTTAATCTGTAAATAAGTTCTTCAAAATATCAATTTTTTGTACTCACGATTTGGTTTCGCAGTTTTTTAAGCATTAACTTTTTTATTCCTTGAAGGAAGAGGGAAAGGATTGGAAATTGATTTATAAAAATTATTCAAAACTCGATTTAAACACAATTTAAATTCCTTTTTTCCAAATCCCCACGATTTCAGGCCATTTTTTCGTTCAGAATTTTCCGCAAAAATTAAAATACGGGATTAAGGGTTTTTCTTTATTTAAAAAAGAAAAGTAACCACGATGTAAATCCGTTCGAATCGTGTTCTCCTGCTGGGTTCTCTAAAAAAAAGTTATGTTCATATTCCCTGTTTTCTTTCCTTTGTAAAATCCATCGAGTCTAAAATTAATTATCCTCATATTTCCGCACTTGTTTGTGCAATTTATTTCCGGAAAGCGAAAAGGAAGAAAAATGAAAATGTGTTACATGGCTTTACACTGATTCATCACTGCTCATCGCCTTATTTATTTATTCATTTTATTTTTTTGGAGAAGATTAAGTTGGAGCCGAATTGCGTCCAACTTTTCCAATACCACTGTGTCAGGAAATCAGAAGAAAAAATTCAGTACTGAGTGGGTTGAGTATTATTGGCCTCTGAAAACTTTTGGAGAAAGTTTCTCGAGATCTCGCCAATGTAATCAAGCAGTTAATGAACAAAATACAGTACTATTTATAATTATTTCCACGAAAGGGGTTCGATTTGTTATCCCGGAAACCCGGCGTAAAACCGAATCCCACTGCGTCGATAAAAAAAATAACAATTAATGGTTCATATCCTAATAATGAAGAAAAAAATACCGTTTTGTGATTAACTTTTTTCCGTTTTTATTTGTTTTTCGTTTTATTTTTTCTTTTTGTATTTGTTGTTTGTTTGTTTGTTGTTGTTGTGAGCGCAGGCGATTTTTGCGAGCGTTATTCCGGAAATCATAGACCTTTGCGGAACGAGATCCAAGTATGGAGGCACGTACAGAAACGAGCGCCGGCGACGGTGAGTCTCGCCTCAGTCTAACACCAGAACTTTCCGAAACCCCCTTCTTGCAAAAAAAGAGAAAAGAGAAAAAAACAACTCTTCGACCTGCTCTTTGATTATATATACACGGCGAGTCTCTCTGTCATGTCTGCGCGGTTGTGTGTCTCTTCACCTCTCTCCTGTCTCAAATCAGCTCTGAGCCCCACCTTTTTTTTGTTATTTTGCAGAGAAAAAAAAATATGAGGGGAAATTTACTCTCGGCTCCGTGAATATATACATTCATATATTTATATTTTATGTATTCATATATATATGTGTGTGTTCATTGTGTAACACTTGAATGTATTTCCATACACACATATATATATATACAATATGGGTGTATGTGGGGGCGTATATATATGTATATATATATATATATATACATTTTTTTTATTTGTGGAGAAAAAAAAAAGAGTGATACTCTGAGGGAGACTGCTACTCAATCCGACGTTACATAGGGTATGGTTTTTTTCCACAATTTCTTCTGACTGCTCACATGAAACCGTTCTCTTATCTTTTGGAGGCATGCGTCTTTTTGGATTCCGTTTCCGTTTTTTTATACACCTTTGTCTGATGGATCCAAGAAAAAAAGAATCTGGAAAAAAAGAACCCTTGACCCCATACCCCCCGATGCACACTTTTTTCTTTATTTTCTTCTTTTTAAAAACCCTTCTTTCTATATATATATATACTCAGCTATAGTATTTATTTTTTTTGTCTCCTCCTTCTTAGTCCTAAAAAGCACACCTGAAAAAAAGGAAGATTAGAAGAGAGTTAGGAGTGTAAGATATTATATTCACAGGAGGAAAAGAGAGTTGCATGGGAATTATTATGTTTTTTGTTTAGAGTTGCCAACGAGAAAAGCGAACCGTGAGCATCGAACACAGGGCGAAGCGCTTTCTCAATTATTCATTTATTTAATATTTTTTGGTCTTCTGTGTCCGGAACACTATAGTCGCATGAGAAAAAAAAATCTCTTGGTTTCGTGAAATAACGAAGCTTGTTGATTTTTTTTTTGGCCAAGGGAACTGCGAAGAAAGAGAGATTCACACTCACATTTTTTATCGAGAAGATTATTATTGGAAAAGAAAAACGTAGGCTACACCGTTTAGTCCATCAGGGGTTTCTCTCAACCTGTGCTTCATGGGCTAATTTATTTTTTTTAGACGAGTCAAAGTCACGTCTTTGTAAAATTTTATCGATAAGGAAAATGTCTCATTTAACAGATAAACTTCCGGCTTCAAATAATTTCCAAGGGATAATTTCGATTGAAAAAAAAACCGCAAAAGAGCTAATATATGCGACATCACCGCTG
>CAJPEX010003073.1:0-11479 GCA_905338405.1 Notodromas monacha | reverse complement strand
TTTTTTTTGTTTCCAATTTTTTGGAGAGTAGTCAGAGGAAGAGTCGGGGGTTTTGTTGCTGGGAAAATATTTCGGTGGTACCTCATATATATTTCAAGGGAGAACCACAAAAAAGAGAAACATAGAAAGAGAAAAAAGGACTCGTTTGTGGACTGTGTTGGTGTGGTTTGTTTCTCTATTAGGCCCTGTTTGCGAGCATGATTCCGGAAATCATAAGTATTGTCGGTGCCCGGTCTAAATACGCCGGCAGGTATAAGAACGAGAAAGGGAGGAGGTGAGTCGCTTGCTTTCTGCGAATATCCCGAAACAAAAACGAAAAAAAAAAGAATTACACTTATATATTTCTCTGCTAAAATGTTCCGCCCGTAATTCATCCGTGTGTCTTCCCCTCTCAAAAAGAAAACAAACAAAAAGACTTCCTGTTTGACAGAAGGAAAAGTGTATCTCTGTGCTGATGGTGGAAAAGTAAGGTCACTTTTGCTTATTTTTCCCACAAAACACAATAAAAATTTAATTGTAGAAATGAGCAAAAAAATTCACTGAACCGCAAAAGAATATTGCACAGGGCTTTTTAAAAAGGCAGGAAATGAGCTTCCCTTGTCAGGAAATGTTGTTAGCAAAGCAGCATTCATGTATAATATAGACCATCTGGTTTTCAATCTGATACAAGAAAATACTTTCACACAATTGAATCAAATTAGATTAAAATCTGCTCAATATTAAAGTATTTTTTCATCTGCCAATATTATTTAAAAAATATCCCCCCATTCTCTGTTTCATCATCAGATTTTTTTTCTAATTTTTCTTGATAAATTGAAAATAATTACACCTAGTAAAGAGCAGAAATGGTCTCCTGATAAAGTGCTTTTAAAAATTAGCTCTCCCTATTTGAGATTCTGATGCATAAAGATGAATGTTCGCTGTTAAATTTGTGTCTTATCTGTGAGTTATTTATGGTGTTTTTTTATTTTAGAAATATATTCAGGATGAATTCATTGTTCCTAAATTGCAGCTTTGAAGAACGATTTTGCATGGTAAGATGGTGCAATTATCTCATTGAGATTTTTTTTTACCATTTTTTCCACATGAGAGATAATTTGCAGTATTTTTTTGAAGGCATATTATGTTGCCAATAATAATCACAATAATGCAAAATTGACCTTACTTGCAGTCTCAAACTGTCCTCAGCCAACAGAGAGAAAAGAAAAACACACATGAGCAATCTAATCCTGAGTTAAACACATTTTCCCCCCATATAAGTGTGCATATATATGGACCAAGAAAACATGCCAAACCCATCTCTGTTAACAACTGTGTGAACCCAAATCTCTTTTTATAATTTGGTACATTACCCAACCCAGAAGGTGAAGAAGAAGAAGAAGAGAAAGAACCCTCATATGTACTGCGCTATGTTGGCAGCCATCATCAGGAGCAAGCATATATACAAAAAGAGCCCCATGTCTTTGTGTCATAGAGCCTTATGGAAGGCAGGGAAAATCCCCCTCATTATTGCGTAGCTCCAACAACAGCAAAGAGCGTAACTCTTTTTTTAGACACTATATATATATATATATACATATATATATATGTATATGTATATGCATATATATGTATATATATAGTATGGCAGTTGATCCTTTATTAGGGTGCGTTTCGGGCTGTCCTTAGCCACTTATCGTCCTAGGGGACTTAGATATCTTTCCTAGTTGCGTTAGAGGATATTTATATAAGTAGGCCACACGATTCTTTGAGAGCAGTCTGCCTCATTGTGTCACCTCTTTTTTTTTTTTTTTACTATGCTCCGTCCTGTGTATATACCCATACAAGCTATACTTTTATTATTATATATATACATATATATTTCTATACAATCCTTTGTCCCAACCCCCCTGTTTCTGCTTGTTTCCCACCCACCATTCCGTCTTTCACTCGCCGAACCCGTGTGTTCCTGGGTTTCCTTTCATTTTTTGTCTTTAAAATTTTATTTCTCTCGGCCTTTCTTTTTTTCCGTCATATTTTCTCTTTCTCTCTGGAAATTCTGCCCCCCACTTCTTCTCGCTGACATATATATTCTTGAGTAGATTTCGAAGGAAAAAAAAAAAGAAAAAAGAAGAAGGAATATTGTGAGAAAAGTAAAAAAAAAAATGTTTTTAGTGTTTACTAATGCTGGAACATGGTTTTTGCTTGGCTCGTTTTGGGGCAATCAGACACATCGTCGTTTGCGGACACATCACTTACGAGTCAGTGTCTCACTTTCTCAAGGATTTCTTGCACGAAGACAGAGAAGACGTGGATGTCGAAGTGGTTTTCTTACATCGGTGAGTGGCTTCCCTTATTTATTCTTACACTATATCTCGTGATTTTTTTTTGGGGGGTTATTTATTTTTTGGGTGTGGGGTTTGTTTTTCATGTGTTATTGATGGGCAGCAGCGCCGTGATGATGATTGATTTTTTTTTCTGGAGGTGGAAGAGAAAAAGGAAAGAGTCAATTAGCTCTGAGGAATTATGTTGAAAAGCTTAAATATATTTAAAATATGATTTTGATTCGAGGTCGAACGAGAAAAAAAAAATTGAAAAGAAGGGTTAATCCTATTTGAAAAAAAGATGGCTTTGATTGATTGAGGTCAATGAACGAGGAAACATAATTAAAAATTAGCTCTTGATGTTTCGTGAAGTTCATTGGAAGTTAAAGTGAATCGACACGTTTTTAAATTCTTGATGAGTAATGCGTAAACATTTTTTTAAGAGGACAAATCTTTGCGAAAATTGAAATTTCGTGAATCGAAACATTAAATGCAGTTGGACCTTTCAAGATTTCAAATGAATTTTCATCTTACCAATCTCAGAAAGTCCCGCTTTTTTCGTAATTCTTTGTGCTATTAATTTTGGGATGATACATTTTAGAATGTAATGCTCAAATTATCATTTTTGATAATTTTCACAAGAGATCATGAAATTTTGTGCGAGGAGAAATCCTTGAAGAAGGAACAGTTTCGAAAATAAGGGTTGAACGTTATTTTTATGAATTGCCCTTCACAAATTAAAAATATATTTTCTAACCTTAAAAGTTGCTCTGTTTATTTTTTTTCAGAAACCTTTGGAATTCAACTTTCAGACGAGGTTCAAAGAGTAAAAAAAAAAATTCTAATGCACTGTTTTATTTAAAAATTCGGAAATGTACCGGCTATTTATTTTAAAGACTTGAACATGATTAATGCAAGATATTTTTAAAATATTCAAGGGATGGTGGGAAGTAAGAAAGGGGTTAATTATTTAATGTAATGTGAAAATTCTTTCACTATGGGAACTAGTTTAAAAAGCTATGAAAATAATCCCCATGGAGGCATCCCGCAATTTATAGCTGTATATTTCGCAAATAATTGGATTTTAACATTTTAAATTTGATCAGCAAGGAAACCTGAATAGCGCCACGGTATTTTTGCAAAATCAGAAAACCAAAAAATATGTAATGTTGCCAAATTAATTGAAATTCATGGTAATGAATGGCGGGATGCATTGTGAGGAATTTGGAGATTCCGCTGAAAAGCACGTCATTAAGTTCTGTAATTTAAAAGCCATTTAATTTTGCTGATTGAATTTTTGTTCTTACATGTATATGAGAGAAAAGTGTTACTTAATTGTTTCAAGGGAATATGAATCTTGTCAGATGAAGATCAAGCTTCAATATCAAACGACTGATTCAGAGATTCGCTGAGGTTTTTCCTTAAAAAAACGCAAATATTCCATGTACAATCGAAATTCTTTCCATGAAATCGAAATTCTTTCTGTAAAATCGAAATATTTTTCTTTGAAATTAGTCGCGTGAGGATTGCTCACAAATTCCCTTGCCTTTCTTTATATTGAGAACAGTGTTCAAAAACGTTGCTTTAAAAAAATTTTCTTTCGATTTTCATTGAAATAAGTCTCGTGTATGCAGATTTCATACGGCTGCTGATTATATTCATAACATATTTGCGAGTGTAACAAAAATGGAACGTTCTCCTGCATATTTTTTCACTCCGAAGCTTTAGTGTCTCTAAAATTTAGTTTTTGTTCGCTGAATTCTCTAAAATTTTATGAAAATTGAAACTCGTGGATGTAAAGAAAATCTTTTACCCAAACATTTTCTTCCGATTTCCTTTGGAATTACTAAAGTAAAATTTGTTCAACTTGGCTGGTTATTCCTAACATATTCCTGCACTTCTTCTCCATATATCTTCACGCAAGAAATGTAATGTCTTTGAAAAGGTATGTTCTCAACATTTTCGAAAAATTTGATGGGAATTGAAATCAATAGCGAGTTTAAAAATGGAATCCATTAACTTCGAAGAAGTATTGACTATTTCTGAAAATGTCTGCAGATTGACACACTCTTTCTATACAACGATATTCTGTTCATAACGAATTTTCCCCCGTATGATAGGGGTTTTCTACAGCGAAAATATCTTAGCTACGCATTTTGTTCTGGTCCCTTGAATTTCGTTGTGGATGATGAGAGAGTACCAACTGTAATATATATTTTTAAAATTAAACTCTTATGCTTTTCAAGTGTTATTTTGTAAAATAAAAAATAAAAAAAGCGTGTTGTATCGCAGCTGATCCTGTTGAAGAACTTCAGAAGCTGTCGTATCATGAAACCCCGACGTAAGTCGGGGGTTTTTTTAGTTGAAAAAAAGCGTCGTAGGTTGAAACTGACGTAACATGGGCCCGTCGTAAGTCGGGGGCCCACTGTAATTTGAAAATTCTTTCACTATGGGAACTAGTGTAAAAAGCTATGAAAATAATCCACATGGAAGCATCCCGGAATTTATAGCTGTATATTTCGCAAATAATTGGATTTTAACATTTTAAATTTGATCAGCAAGGAAACCTGAATAGCGCCACGGTATTTTTGCAAAATCAGAAAACCAAAAAATATGTAATGTTACCAAATTGATTGAAATTCATGGGAATGAACGGCGGGATGCATTGTGAGGAATTTGGAGATTCCGCTGAAAAGCACGTCATTAAGTTCTGTAATTTAAAAGTCATTTAATTTTGCTGATTGAATTTCTTGTTCTTACAGGTATGAGAGAAAAGTGTTACTTTAATTGTTTCAAGGGAATATGAATCTTGTCAGATGAAGATCAAGCGTCAATATCAAAACTATGCTTACACAACTGATTCAGAGATTCACTGAGGTTTTTTCCTCAAAAAAACGCAAATATTCCTCATACAATCGAAATTCTTTCCATGAAATCGAAATTCTCTCTGTAAAATCGAAACATTTTACTTTGAAATTAGGCGCGTAAGGATTGCTCACAAATTCCCTTGCCTTTCTTTATATTGAGAACAGTGTTCAAAAACGTTGCTTTAAAAAATTTTTCTTTGGATTTTCATTGAAATAAGTCTCGTGTATGCAGATTTCATACGGCTGCTGATTATATTCATAACATACTTGCGAGTGTAACAAAAATGGAACGTTCTCCTGCATATTTTTTCACTCCGAAGCTTTAGTGTCTCTAAAATTTAGTTTTTGTTCTCTGAAATTTGAAAATTTAAACTCGTGGATGTAAAAGCAAAACATTGACTTGAATATTTTCTTCCGATTTCCTTTGGAATTATTGAAGGATATTTATTCAACTTGGCTGGTTATTCGTAACATATTCATGCATTTTTTTTCTTCATACGAGTATATTCTTCACGCAAAATATTCCATGTCTCTAAAACCATGTTCTCAACATTTTCAAAAATTTGATGGGAATGAAAATCAATAGCGAGTTTAAAAATAGAATCCATTAACTTCGAAGAAGTATTGACTATTTCTGAAAATGTCTGCAGATTGACACACTCTTTCTACAACGATATTCTGTTCATAACGAATTTTCCCCGTATTATAGGGGTTTTTTACAGCGAAAATATCTTTAATAAGCTTCTTTTTTTTCGTCCCTTGATGAAGCAACACCTACTACTCTCTCATGGTTGACATTATATATAAAAATTTTAATTTGAGAATACGAAAAGTTCACAATAAAACATTTTATTTTTTATTTTTTTCGCACAACATAGCGTCGACTAGGACATCTTTTTTCAATTCGCAAAACCAGACAGTCGGAGATTCCTTTGGTGAGATATGAAGTATATTAATGATGGGGGGGGGAAAAAAATGGACGGGAAGGAAGACCGAAAAAAAAAACAAAAGGTTTGAGGGATCAGTATTTAAATATGATACTGAACTCGAGGGGTTTATGTGTTTCAGCCAAGAGCCGGATTTGGAGTTGGAAGGCTTGTTGAAGCGCCATTACACAACAGTAGCGTTTTTTCAGGGCAGCATCATGGCCGCCTGTGACCTAGAAAGAGTCAAGGTACCCGCTTTAAGCACAGAGCCCAGGAGAATTTCTTTATTTTTATTCCTTTTTCGTCTCCCTTTCTTTCTCCATATATTCCTCGCTCTCCTCTTCTCATCTTCACTTCCGTTTGATTCTCCCTTCTCCTGTTATTTATATATATATATATATATATATATATCCGCTGTCATGCCGAAGGTCCTCTTGCCACTTATTATTATTATATATATATATATATTTATATTCGAATCTTGCCCTATTTTTCAAACATCTTGTTTGTTTTTTTTGGTCACTGTTTTCTTTGCCGTGTTTTAGCGCATAGTTTTTAAGCATATTGCGCATTTATACATCTCACCTCTTAATTTTTCCGGTGGATTTTTTTTTTGTGTGTGGGAAACCGGCTGTGCTTATATATAATTTTTTTGTTTATTTTTATTCAAGTTTTATTTCCTTAAAAAAAAAGTCTCGGATTTGCTCACTGCATTTTTTAGCGCCGAAATAATGACTGGCCCAATATTTAACACTTCTGCATATATATATATATATATTTTATACACTTATAATATTTTGATCCAGGTTCTCCCCTCGGATTATGTATTTGCGAAGTCGAGAAATTTTTTGAAAGCTTCATCGATAGAATATTCAGTGACTTTTTTCTATTTTATAAGTGTTTTTGCGTTTGCGATGTACTGGTTTATATATATATAGAGTAAGTTTCTTGAGATTATCTTATGGAGAATTAGAGCAAAAAGAGGGAACTGTGTTAGAATAAGAGTTCCGCCGGAAATAAATGTCAGTGAACGGCTTTCTTCTTCTTCAGATGTGGTGTATTATTTCTAGGAACTTATTCTTTTTCGTCTTCTTCTTTTATACTACCAAGACTTACTCTAAAGTAGTTTTGGCGTCCTGAGCGAATTAGGGAATGAGTTGTATTTTTTTATATTAAATATGTGAATTTTGTGTTTAAAAAAAATGGCGCTTCGGAGAGGGGTAGGTTTTTTACAACGTGTGATTGTTTTATAGAGTTTTTTTCACTTGCGTGGGATGATATTTGATTGCAGAATGCTTTAACAGCGATTTGATTGTGGTGTTTTTCGTGGGGTTGACTAATATGTACCGTACTCATCAGCTGCTGGCTTTATATTATCTTTGGAAAGTTTTTGAAACGAAAAGTACGCTATCGAACTTGTGGTGAGATTAATTGATTTTTTCGTACGCAATGCGATTATTTTGGATATTGTAAATGTCGCGAAGAATCGATCGAAAAAGAAAAATGTGTGAAGTGAGTTTTAATGTTCAACGGATGATGCTTCGTTGATAATTTGTTAAAAGTTCGAGTTCGGTTTCATTAAAATTTGTAAAGGAATCCATATGAACTACAATCATTTTTTGTTTTTTTTGGTGGTGAGATTAATTTTTGATCGAAAAAGTATACTGAAGAATCCAGGGTCGAGTTCGTTCAATGGTGAATGGCAAGTTTTAAAGGAAATTTTATTCAAAAACTCTTTCATTTCTTGAAGAAAATTCAGAAGTTCTCCGAAAAAAAATTTTGGTGAATCGATTACTTATTCATCTCGAAACATGATCTGATTTTCCGCGAGACGAGGAATTTTGAAAATTTGCGAGGTATCATTCGTCATGTTTTTTTGTTTGTTTTTTTTATCTCGTTTTCATATTGCAGAATTGAATTTAAAGACTATAGTTTAATTTTCCTAAACAAATGAATTTCTTTCCGAAAGACGAGGAATTTTGAAAATGTCCTAGGTATCATTCGTCATGTTTTTTTTTTCAAATCTCGTTTTCATATTGCAGAATTTAATTTGAGGACTCAAGTGTAATTTTACTAAACAATTGAATGTATTAAAAATCACAGTTTGTCTGATCAATGTGCTGAAAATATTTAAAGCAAACCATAATTTGTATCCATCACCTTTTCAATCCTTCGACAGGAACCTATATTCAAAATAAAATCCAAGATTTGAGTTGCGAGTTGTTTAAAATGTTAGTTCAACGTGTTCCGTTTAATTCCGGTCAGTGAGTTTATATATCACGAAAATAAATTCACTACATTCTCGAGCAAAAAAAAGAAGAAATGTATTGCGGAAAATCAGCCATTTAACTTTGAAAAAAATTCCAAGAATTTATTTAGGTTGAGTTCTGCCGGCCATTTTGCTCATCATCATCATGATCATCAGGTCCATCAAGTTATTGTTCCCCCCAAGAAGGAAGAAAGAAAGAAAGAAAGTATATTCAGGGAGTGACATCTTTTGCTTGATTTCCGAAGAGAAAAAAAGGGGCCGGGGGTGGGAAATTCGGCACGTTGGTGATGAACGCCTTCTCGTTTTGCTTCCATTTAGCAAACCGCCAGATTTGGAGCTCGAGGGGCTCTTTAAGCGTCATTTCACGACTGTAGAGTTCTTCCAGGGCTCGATCATGAACCCGATTGATTTGCAGCGCGTCAAGGTGAGTCCTGGTCAGTCTCAGGACAAACAGACAAAAAAAAAAGAAAAGAAAAATCGCATAAATTTTTAAGCATAAGCAGACGACAGAACGGAGAAAAAGAGAGAGAGAGAGAAAAACCACACGAAGCTTATATTTGTTGTGATTTTATTATTCAGAAGAGCCAGCAAACAGCACGTTTCTGTGTCGTGTGTCGTGTTTGTCGTATTTTTGCTGTCTGGATGACGCTTATTGTGCAAACTTCTTGCGAGAGAAGTCCACAAAAAAAAGAAGGATATTTATGCGCGGAACTTTGTCAAAAAAAAAGATCGCTTTTATTTTATTTTTATACAGTATATATGTGTGGCCAATGATGATATTGGTCCCCAAATATATATACATATATATATATATCTATATCTATACATATATATTAGCCCAGAGTTTTTTTCATTTTGTATCTGATGAGGCTCCGGAAGAGGACTTTTATTTTGGATTCCAGATTTGGCACTGGGTAGGGATCACCCGCTCACAAAAATTGCCAGCAGAATTCGCTCACAGGGCAAAAAAAAAAAAAATCCGGCTTTTACTTAGTTGGCGTTCTATTTTGTTTTTATTTTTGGTTCCTGTTGCGTTCATGTGGCAGAGAGAACATTTGCCTTGGCTTCACATCGCTTGTCTGGTTTCCGTTCATTTTGTCCCAAACGAAAGCGCCTGAAAAAGACATTTTTTCAATCCTGTGGGCTGTTATTTTTTCTGATAGTGACGCAGAATTTTTTTTTTTGAAAGCCATTGGAAAAAATGGAAGTAGCTAGAGAACATTTTTTCGTTTGTTACAAAGCCTTTTTCTTGCTTATTTAGTGCATGTTTTTTGGATGTTGAAGTTTTTTTTGTGGCACGGTTTGTGCAGGACCCTGCAACTCAACATTTCAACAGCATGACATGTTCTCCCTCTTCTGAAGCTTTGCATGGATATTGAAAAAAAATTAATGAGGATTTAAAAAAAAAAAGTTTTCGAATTTTTTGGACTGAGGCTGATTTTTGGTTAGGATATGTTTGACGGGTTTGTTTGGTGTGCTGGGTGAAGGTGCATGAAGCGGATGCTTGCCTGGTGCTGGCCAACAAGTATTGCCAAGATCCGGATGCCGAGGATGCTGCCAACATCATGAGGGTCATTTCCATCAAGAACTACTCTGATGACATTCGGGTCATCATTCAGCTGATGCAGTACCACAACAAAGTGAGTGTGTCCATCATCATTATCACCTTCATTATTGTTGGGCTGCTGCTGCTGCTTATTTTGTGAGGAATGGAGTTTTAGAGAAAGCATCAAGGCCGAATGTCTCCCGGATGGGTGGGGGCAAGTGGAAGAACCCCGCCCTCATTTGCCTGCGCTCATCCCACACCCCAAAAATTGAAAAAAAGGGGCACGCTGCTCGCCCACCCTCTTAATCTGGTGTCAGAAGGCACCTATCATAGTTCGTATTTTGGGGACAACATTTCCTCCAAAAAACCCAAGACGCTGCAAATTGAAAATGGAAAAAATACTTCAAATATGTAACCCAAACTAACTAAAATAACCCAACCTAACCTAATCAACCCATGAACTCAATGAATCAAATAGAATTTTTGAATTTACAAATGGAAAATTTTGAAATACTGTATTGGAGGTTTAAGCTAACCTAACCTAACTAAACTAACCTAACAAACATAACCTAGCTAATCTACCCCAAAACCCTATGAATCAACTTGACTCTTTGAATTTACAAATGGAAAATTTGAAAAATATTGGAGGTTTAAGCTAACCTAACCTAACTAACCAAACATGGCTAATCTGCCCCAAAACACAATGAATCAAATAGACTTTTTGAATTTACAAATGGAATATTTTAAAATATTGGAGGTTTAAGCTAACCTAACCTAACTAATCAAACATGGCTAACCTGCCCCAAAAAAGAATGAATCGAATAGACTTTTTGAAATTACAAATGGAATGTTTTAAAATATTGGAGGTTTAAGCTAACCTAACCTAACTAACCAAACATGGCTAACCTGCACCAAAACACAATGAATCAAATAGACTTTTTGAATTCAAAAATGGAAAATTTGAAGAACATTGAGGATTTAAACTAAACTAACCTAACTAATTCAACCTATAAAAGCTAATCTAAAAAATGAAAATGAGTGCAAAATTTGTGCGTAAGTCTGTGGAGACACTGGCATATTTAGGTAAAATGTCCCAATCAACAAAAATATGAGGAATGAAGACAATGGGCGCTGAGCAGGCAGAGAAAGTTGACCACAAAGCACCCCTTTTCTTTCTTTGAGTGGGATAAGCGCATGCAAATGTGTTCCTTTACTTAAGGGGAAGCAGTATTTCATCAAATTAATCTAACAGATATTTCATCTCCAGAGTTATATAGTTGTGAGCACTGAGTAGGATTGTGAGATGAGACTGTGCCACAGAAACAGACTTAAATCATTTCCTCACAGCACTGAGCCTCTCAAACCAAGGCAAATTACTTTATTTACTTGAGCACCACCTTGAGTATATAAGATGTGCACCAGGGTTTTTCAGTCAAAATTCGGTCTCAAATTGTATCCCTGAGTAATACGCGTACCATACCTCTCTCTCAACTCTATGAGTAAACTACAGTCAACCCCCGTCTAACGGACTTGATTTGTGCAAGGGACAAGTCTGTTAGACAAAAAGT
>CAJPEX010003072.1:0-32328 GCA_905338405.1 Notodromas monacha | reverse complement strand
GTGAATGATTTAAAAACGATTTAAAAGTAGTTTAAAAATATGAGATTGCAATTCTACAGAACCTTTCCTGACAATACAGGGCCTCGAATGTCAGTTATTTTCTGATCATTTATACGCAGCTGATGATTTTTGTTTCAAAAATCCTAATAAGTGAAACAATGCGGAGATAATGGAAATGGAAAGGAAAAAACTAATTGATATTTTACTATAGATATAACTTTATTTTGAATGTTTTTCAAATAACCCACCCCCAAATTATTTATCAAGATTTTTTAAAACTTGAAATAGCCATAAATTTTACTTTGTCCAACAGATCCAATGTGAATTTGAAATTCAAAGACCTAACATGTACAGTTGCACCTTGATAACTCAAACCTCCCTAATTTGGATACCTTTCTAAGTGGAATTTTTTTGAGTCCCTGTCTAATTCCCTTAAAAACAATGTATTAAAAACCTCCGTAAGTCAAATGCTTTTCTTCTCAAACCTCTGTGAGGCCTTTTGGCTATTTTTTCTCGACGCAGGAAATAAAAAAGCAATAAAAATGGAATTTGCTGCGTTTTGAACAAAAGTAAGAGACTAAATTGGGCAAATGAACCCATGTCTTAAGTGAGTTCATCATGCTGTCAACTCATTCCAGAAGCAATTTAAGGCCCAGAATATCACCAATTACAACTTCTTGCAATTATTCTATGTTTCCCACAACAAATAATACTTGGCTCCATAACTTGAACCTCTATAACTTAAATCCTCCCTAATTAAATATGTTTTGCTGATCCCTTGAAATCTAACTTAGTGAGGTTTGGCTTTAATTCAATTCTCTCACTCCAGAGGCAACAACTTCATCGAGCTTTTACGCGCACAGCTATTTATAAGGATGATAAAATAAACTAATTCTCTTACCATTTAGAGGAGAAAGGCACTACCTACGCACTCTTTACACTATTCTTTTCGTTTGGACCAAAATTTCAGCCCTACCTTAACTCAACTGCTCAACTTCCACAATAAGTTTTTGATTCGCAGTATTTTTTGTTGATCTGTTTTGATCGATTCCCCAACCCCCCAAAATGAGCAATCTTTTTGCGGAGTTTCATGGCATACATTGAACTAATCGCTCTTCCCTATCCAAATATCCGCGAAAAACGAGCAGGTTTTCCTGTTTAATTTTCCAAGTTTTTTTTTTTTTTTTTTTATAATGTGCTGTTGATCATCCCCTGAGGAAATTCGTTGCCTTTTTTTCGTGTTCCCCTTGAAATCATCGGAAGTGAACGTTTTTCCTTTCCTTCAACCTCGCCACTGGTTACATTCACGAAACACGATCCTGATGACAACGTTTCGACAGCATCACAAAGCTTGCACGTGATGCGATGCTGAGAGGCGCGGAGGAAAATTTTCCCTCAGAGTTTATTTATTTATTTATTATTACGATTTTTTTTTTTACACATTCCGCGGTTTCCCACGTTTCGCATAATAAAGGTGTCAGGGACTGAAAAACGAATGGGCGAAAAACAAAGAACAGACTCAGACTCCGCGCTAATAACGCTCCTATGGCTCGTCTCAAAGAGTGACTCCAACTCAAAAAAAAAAATTTGCTGTGCGATCCATCATCAGGAACGCCTTATACATTGCGATTCGTTCATGTGAATCTTATATAAATACACACATGTACAGCATCGAGTATCCGGAAGGGAATCTATGTCAAACAGAAGGCTCTGAAGCGTATTTGGATTCAGGGATTTCAGGAAGTCACTGCTGTGGGGAACATTCAGAACATTTTTTATCCCCTTTTCACAAAGACCGGTTGATCCCACTCGAAAATAAGACTGAAGGGATGCGAATAATCTCACTCCATTGGACTATAAGATTTATAATCCAGGGATATTTCAGGCTTGGAATTGACCTGAGGCACAAAAAATCATGAATTATAATTTAAAGTTGAGGAGGCAGGGAATAATTAATTTTGTTCGAAGTCCAGATTATTGGAAAAATAACTTAAGTCCGATCTGAAATTTCAAAGGAAAAAGGAAATTTTATATTCGAGGGGAAATTTGCGAGGGAAATTGACGCACGTAAAAAAAAACAGATCATTTTTGGATTAGGCAGTGCCTGAAAACGATTATACAGTTTTTATGCGATTTTTTTCAAGTAAATACTGTGGTATGCATAAGCTAAAAAAAATTCAATATGGCGCGGAAGTTTAAGAATGAATGCTCGATTTAGGTAAATTACGAAAAAATCCAGAATAGTCTTTTGATTAAATGTATTTTGCAACCCAATTCTCTGTACTACGGTATTTTCAGATTCTTGTCGAAATCTTCGTGTTTTCACAGCAAAAGAAAATTTTAGTAATACGAGAACTTTAATTTTAATTAGTTCGAGGTCTTTAAAAACTTTGTAAAGTGTTTAAATAGTAGCTTTATTGAAGTAATCGTAGGATGTATCTAAGCTTCTCCATATAGTGGCGTTATTTTCGAGCATTGAAGAGGATATTTTCAGCATTGTGAAGGAAAAAGTAGCACATAGAAAATGTCGAATTTTTCAGGGGCAGCCAGCAGATGCTAATTCCCTTTCGAGGCATGACAAATGAATTCAACTTGTACGATGAGCTAAATTCAGCACTATCTTGTGGCCAATATTTTTTCTCCTCCGTTGAAGTAAAAGCACAAAAAAATTTGTAGATTTTTCGATGGTAGATTTGGCCTTGGATAGAGTAAATTATCGTCGCATACAGTAAGCTACGCTTACTTTTTTGCGGACTCTTTTAAACAATCCGTGTCTTACTTGTCGTAGGTTAAATTGGGGACAATGTCACAGAAAAAACCAATTGTGTATGTTTCTCAACCTAGTTGGTTCATTAAGATTAGTCATCGATAATGTTTTCCGAATCACATGAATGATATGGCCGAAATTAATAAAAGTTTTCCGTATTTTTTAAAATCACGGATGATTGACAATAACTCATACTCTCACGAATTTGTTGTGCATTTGGGGTTTCTTCAAACTGCTGGCGTATTTTCGTACAGTATAATTTTGCGGGCAACCAGGTGTTTTAGACGCTCTGCTTTAGAAAGTGCCGTTTTGGAACTTGCCCAACTGTGTCTGCACACTTGGAAACTTATGCGAAATATTTTATCATGTGTGCGTTTTGTCCGATAACATTTTTTTTATGGCGGGAATGTTGTTGTTTTTCAATTCTTCCTCCTTTCAATTCATTCCGGGCATGAGAAAATAAGTTGAGTCGTTTCAACTCCTGGGTGAAATTTGCACCATTTGACGCTGGACTAATTTTAACGCAAACTCTCATTCCCGGTGGCCACTGACTTGACAAAGAAAAAAAAAGCGAGGATAAATTCGAGAATATCCAATGAATCTTCGTGTTTAATAAAATTAAAGAACATGACGTTCACGATGACGCAGTTGTTAGCAAATGTTGGCACCGTTTCAAAGTCGGCAGTTCTTTTCCCGCCCTCGTTTTTTCATTTGTGTTGGGGTGCTAAAAAATGGTTTCCGTTGGTGTCTCTTTCTTTTTTNAAGCTCCAGAAATTTTTGAAACATTTCACAAATTTATCATCGAAATAACTTCATTAGCATCCTACATAGATTCGAAGAGGTATATCACCGCAATTTTTCGAGCATTGAAGAGGATATTTTCAGCATTGTGAAGGAAAAAGTAGCACATAGAAAATGTCGAATTTTTCAGGGGCAGCCAGCAGATGCTAATTCCCTTTCGAGGCATGACAAATGAATTCAACTTGTACGATGAGCTAAATTCAGCACTATCTTGTGGCCAATATTTTTTCTCCTCCGTTGAAGTAAAAGCACAAAAAAATTTGTAGATTTTTCGATGGTAGATTTGGCCTTGGATAGTCATTTAATAGCAGCGTATGTCATTCGATGCGAATGAAAAAACGCCTGAGAAAATTTGTTAGGCACAGAATGAACAGCATCCAATTTAACCCCTGTTACAGTGTCTTTTTTGGTTAACACATACAAAGTCAACCTAGTTGGTTCATTAAGATAAGTCATCGACAGTGTTTTCCGACTCGCTTGAATGAAATGGCTGAAATTAATAAAAGTTTTCAGTATTTTTTTAAATCACGGATGATTGACAATAACTCATACTCTCACGAATTTGTTGTGCATTTGGGGTTTCTTCAAACTGCTGGCGTATTTTCGTACAGTATCATTTTGCGGGCAACCAGGTGTTTTAGACGCTGTGCTTTAGAAAGTGCCGTTTTGGAACTCGCCCAACTGTGTCTGCACATTTGGAAACTTATGTGAAATATTTTATCATGTGTGCGTTTTGTCCTATAAATTTTTTTTTATGGCGGGAATGCTGTTTTTTCTTTAATTCTTTCTCCTTTCAATTCACTCCGGCCACGAGAAAATAAGTTGAGTCGTCGCAACTCCTGGGCGAAATTTGCACCATTTGACGCTGAACTAATTTTAACGCAAACTCTGATTCCCGGTGGCCACTGACTTGACAAAGAAAAAAAAAAAGCGAGGATAAATTCGAGAATATCCAATGAATCTGCGTGTTTAATAAAATTAAAGAACATGACGTTCACGATGACGCAGTTGTTAGCAAATGTTGGCACCGTTTCAAAGTCGGCAGTTCTTTTCCCGCCCTCGTTTTTTCATTTGTGTTGGGGTGCTAAAAAATGGTTTCCGTTGGTGTCTCTTTCTTTTTTTTCAAAGGCGTAATTATTTATGTATTGGCCAACATGCTTTATCGTGAATGTGGGACGTTGACACAGAAACGAAAAAAAAGTGTCTGGGGAACGTAGAACAAGTCCTGCTTTGTTACCTACTGAATTTTTCATGTTTTTGAAGTGTAGCATCTCATTTAACATACTGCCTTACGTGTTATTTTTTCCTCGTCTGCGTGATTTTCGGTTTTTGAAATTTATCATGACATGGAAAACATGGAAAACGGCACACGTTATGCAATAATTATTTGGCTGCATGAAGGCAGATTTTCGTAATTTTAGTGAAGGAAATTGTGCGGTTCGAAATTGATGTCTGGCACATTTTCAAGACGTTCTTCAAAGTTCTTCGAGTTCCTGCTGATGAAAGATAAAATATGCCGGAATTTTAATGGAATGATACATTTTTAGACATTTTTCGAAGTCAAATCGCATTTTCCGTTATGCAGCCTTCAATCGTGAATATGAGAGAATTTCCGTGACTTCCGGCGTAATCCAACAAAAGGCGCATTTTTCTCAATTTTTATTATTCAAATTAAATAACTATGGAATATTAGGATTCTCTGGTTTCGTGAATGATCGAAAATTCGTTATTTCACACTGATGATGAATATTATTTGAATGATACCCGAGCGAGGGTCTTGAATGCTTCCTCTCTGATGCTGGGGAAGGAAGATTTGAGATTCTTTGAAAAATTTGAATGATAAGTGAGACCCCCAGATGCGGACATTCTCAGTGCATCAAGAGTGTCCCTAAGTTGAATTGTCCGTTAGTTGAGTCTTCTTTTCCCATAGATTTACATTATATAATTTTTAATTGGTGTTTTATGGAAGAAATATCCTTCAGAATACTGTGAAAAAAATTGTTTGCCACTTGAATTTGATTCAGACTTATATAAAAGTTGAGTTATTCTTGTAAAGGAGCATTGAATAGTGTATCTCTGTACTGTACATTGAAATGTTGGTATCTACAAAAATAACATTTGAGTCACCAAGAGCAAAGGAAGTCCCTCTATGCAATAGGTATCTTTTTTTAATTAGCTGAATGGATAGGAAAATGATGGGAGAAATAACAAAGAAATTTTCTTGCATGAATCTGATGTTTGGAAATATCTGTTTCTTGCAATCAAGCCAAATAAAAGTCCATTTTTGTTAGATTTATTGCCAATTTTATCATGCAATGTCCTCATGTCAAGTCAGTGTCCATCTGTATTTTCTATACCCTTTTTATTGAAAAATAAATGTCCCTATGTTGAATTGTCCTCATGTCAATATGGTGTCTACATGTCGTGGGGGTCTCACTGTATATGTGACTCAGTTTGACGCGAGGCTGCTGTGCTCCATCCAGTACCCATTTGTAAATGAATTTGACCCAAAATTTCCGCAGGATTCGATGGGGAATTTGTTTTCACGCATAAAAAGCCCTTGCGAGAGTTCGCACGACGAGGAGGACAGTTCCGCACCGGTTGTGGCGGATGACATTGTCGTCCAAGTGCAGCCCGAAAGCGATGCAAGTCACAAAGTCAACCAGGAAACCGTCACCGGAAATGACCAAGAAGTTATTGCCAATGGCAACAGCAAGCCTGCTGACCAGGATTCACTGTTCGTGAATGACGAAGGGTCCGTCTATGAAGTAGATGCCGCCGGCTACGCGAAAGAGTCCAATAATGGAACCCAAATAAAGCAAGGTTCGTTTTCTATTGCCTGTCTATCTATGTTCACCAATAGATTGGAGAAAGGAAAAAACCTGAACAAGTAATGAGAATCCTTTCTCAAACTGTTGGGGACTGAGGCGCATGGCGGAAATGAAATACGGTATATAATAATCCACCCTGAATCCATTGAACCCTCTTGGGGCTTACGGAGAGCCCAGCATCAAAGAACTTGCCCCCCAAGAACCTTCAAAACTTGTAGACAATGCTGCATATTGTGTTTGATTTTACCCCTCTTACCCAATCAGAAAACAGCAAAGAATCCCAACCTTCACAGCAAACAAGTTTAACACAACCCTTCCCCAATAATTAATGCATAAGAGCCTAAAATACTTGAATTCAACAGCACATTATCATTGAGAATATCATCCCCATGCTTTGCTTCCATTTCCTAAACTGATTCTCTGAGATATTGTGTGTATTGTGTATTTTTCTTGCAGATGATTCTGAGTTGTTCATTCTTTTGGGACAATAATAAATAATCAATTTCTTGGAGCCTCAACAAGGAGGCTCCCAGCCAATCCCAGGCTGATTGTGGTGTTTTGCTCATGAATCCTATTTGTATGGGGAAATCCCCAATAAACACAAACATTTCCTTTCAGAAGTCGATCAGCATTTTTAAATTTCCATTCAAAAACTGCGGTATGACTCAATAATCTAATCTTATTTTAAGTAAGAAAACCTACGCTTGGTTCTAAATATTTTGAAATTTCAATGTATGCTGCATCAATGTTGAATTGGAACCACACCATAGAGGCTTTGGATCTGTGAGCATGTTTAATGAAAGTGGGAGTGCAGCAAAGATTATACTGTATTTACTTGAGTACCAAGCACCCTCAAGTAAGGCGTGCACAGGGGTTTTTTCATTGGAAATTTGGCTAAAATCTTATCCCTGAGTAAGACATGCATCCCAATTTTTAGTGAATCTAAAACCACAAAATTTTTAAAATAGAAACAAAAAATGGACTTTAGACAGGAATTGAACAAATATCTGATCAATTTTCAACTTTTTGAGTGCAAAACGGTTTTCTTGTTAATTTTTTTCCAAATTTCTCCATTGTAATTAAGTATAATGCATATATAACTTTCTAAAACTTCTTGAAAAATTTGTATGACGCGTACCCTTTTTTCTTCTTCTGAAATTTGAGAAAAAAGGTGCACCTGCTGGTAATTGAGTAAATACGGTATATCTATCAATGAAAAGTTTTTGCCAATTTTATTAACTTTGAGAGCTTTCAAAGATTTCTAACAGTTTGTATATATATACTTGTGAAAGGTTTTAACGTACATAATTATTGAGGTTGATTTTGCAGGCACATATTTATACTTTTTTCGTTTTCAGTACAGCATATAATGTGTATCCATTTGTCAAAATGTATTATCAATGTCTTTCACGCGTCAAGAGCTTCCAATTTCGGAATGTTGCGGAAATTCTGTGTTTGAAATTAAATAATTCCCTCGTACTCTTTACGCATTATCTAAATACGAATTACTGTACCTTTTTTTTTCAAATATTCGTTACCTTTTATTCGAATATTTATTGCCTGTATCGTGGGAAGCGAATCCCCTTTTCTGTTTGAGTCTGCCGGTCGACATACCACGTGCAGAATGAGCACTTGCATTCTGAGTTACAGCCAGCAAGAGGGAGACATGCTCCAGAATAGGCCGAACATTCTGCTGTTCATGGGCTCTTTTTTTTTATATGTGAGAGAGTCTTGGCCTCATTCGTCTATTTGCAAGCCAAACTATCCCATTAATGGAAATACAAGGAAGAGGCATGCCTCAAGGAGTCAAATGCTTGCGTCTTTATTGCACAAAAGAGCCTTAACGTTCGTCGTACCCTTGGGTGCAGTGGATCATGTTTTTACACAACAATGGAACTTTTTTTTTACACACAAATCACACACAACTCAATTTGATGAAATCTTGTGCTGCACTGTCTGAGGAATCCCATGACATGGCGGCAGTTTGTTTTCTCTCCCTCACTCTCTTCTGATAAATCACAGTTCAATCCTAGATTGGCTGTTGAAAAAGGGAGTAAATTCTGGAATATTCTCGATTATTCATGGTTTTTCCTCCGACAAATTTACCGTACAAAGTGCGTAGATGTGTGGTACTTTTTAACATACCGAATAATTCCGCCACAAAATTTTAAAATTCACCCGTTTACTGAAGAAAAATTTGAAATAGCATGCTGATGATACCCTATTATAATGATTCATGCAGTTGATGATGATATTTCAAATACTCTACCTAGAAAAAATTTTTCCTGTGAATTTCCTGGATTAATTTTACAATTGCTATGATTATTTGTCAAAAACAAGTAAATGATATGCTGATTGTAACAGTTGCTTTCTAGTACGGATTGAAGAACAACATCGTGGTTTCCTCTGATTTCCGAAATTCTCAGATACGATTTGATGAGCAACAATGTGGTTTCCTCTCTCAGGGATTTAAAAAATTTGAAGATGCAGTACTAATAAACAGCGTTACACCTTCATGAAATTCAACAGCAGTGCTTCGAATTTTTCAAGCTACTGACACAAAACATGACGAACGTAATTTCGGAGTATACGGTCAACACGTTTTTTTTTTTTGGCCTACGTTTTTTTTTCCATTTGTGACCAACGTCACTATACCACATTAAGAAACCGGAAGTATCCTATTTTGAAGCAACTTTCCGATGCTCTTTTTTGTTGTTGCTTTCGTTGTTGCCAGGGTCAGAAGAGAAAGAGATCGAAATCCGAATCCCGCTTCCGGTACTGCAGTCCACCGAGTCCGACCCGGGTTCCGAAGCGGAACTTTCCGAGCCGGAAACCAAGACCGCGGAAACGGAACCCGAGCCCGCACCCAAGGCGTCAGCTGCTGCTCCACATGCCGGAGACCTCGTCATCTCGTCACCTCCGGTATTCCTGGCGACCGGGGACGACGTCACTGTCCAACTCGACGATGACGTGCGTGACGCTGATGTCGATGAGCTGAATGCAGCTGCCACCAAGATCCAGGCCCACTACAAGGGCTTCCTGGCCAGGAAGGAAGTGGATGAGATCCGGAAGACTTCCGTTAGCCCGTCACTTCCTCCTACAGTCGACTGTACGGGTGAGTGGGATATAAGGCCTTATAAACCTGTCAAATTCTAAGCAAAGGTTTTCCTAAAAAGAAAAAAACATATTTAGTCCCTCTTCCTGCCTTCGAATCCAAAAGATTTCCGTTTCCACTCACGATGATGACGTTGGAACTGGGAAAAAAATAAATTGATATAGCCCTTCCAGAAATTCTGTAGGCTGTTCATTAAAATTGTAGTTTGGCGAAACCTTCCTACTTTTTCCTAATTTTATGTTTTTAGAGCATTCCTTTGATAAACTTAAAATTTCAAAAATAATGGGTGCCTGCACATGTGTGATTTTGATTGCTTCTTGTGGCGCATTAAACGTGCAAATCTAATGTATGTTCATAACGTATTCGATATGGTAAAATAAAATGATATAGGGATTACGTAAGTAATCATTTGTAAAATTTGGATAATATTGTAGGTCTGACGCCAAATATTGCGTATGCTTAAAATAAAGTATTTCTGAAAATAATTCGTTGAAAGATAAATAGTTAAATTCGCGGTAACTCAATCTTTTTCATCTTTACGCAAGATTCTACTTCGTGTTGTACGCATTTTCAAATTGTTGTTCAGCAGTATTAAACATGAAATTCTAGATCCATAACTCGTTCGAAACGGTAAAATCAAATGTGCTAGGGATTATACTGTATAAGTGAATAATCATTTATAAGCCTAATATTGTAGGTCAGATACGAAAGTTCGTCTGTGTCTGCGTGAAATATTTCTGAAAATAATCCTTCTATGATAACATTTCAATGACATTATGTCCGCAGGAACTCAATAATTTTCTATCCCACGATAATAAAACAATTCCATACTTGAATTTATTTATCAACTGATACTTTGACCAATTCCACAGATGTCCCGGAAGCTGAAATATCCGAGAAATTGGCAGCAAAACCAGAAGACAACCTGCTGGAAGCAGATTCCAAGCTTCAGAGCTCTGAAAATATTCCCTTACCAAATATCAAAGATGAAATTGCTGAAGTCATTACAAGTTTTGATGATGAAGCATTTCAGCTTGAAAATCAGGCAGCTACGAAAATCCAGGCTCAGTTCAAAGGCCACAAAGCGAGGAAAGAAGTCGAGGAGTTGAAAAGACGCTCCAATGTTCCGAAAGAAACTGCTGTTGATTCGGTTGCGGAAGTTGAACCCGCCGGGGATTCTCAAGACCCATCCACCACCAATGATGCAGATTATGTGCTGGAAAACCAAGCAGCCACAAAAATTCAGGCTCAGTTCAAAGGTCACAAAGTTCGCAAGGAAGTTGAGGAGATGCGGAAACTTTCCCAACTCGAGCAGCATCGAGTTGATCAGTCACCAGCAGCAGCAGCAGCAGCAGAGATTCAAAACACGGAAGATGAAGTCGAGAATGAAGCAGCTATCAAAATTCAAGCCCAGTTCAAAGGCTACAAAGCCAGGAAAGAAGTGGAAGAGCTGAGAAAAAAGTCCAGCTTGCATCATTCACCACCAGCACCTGTTGCTGATTCGGATCGTGTCATCGAAAATTCCGAAATCCTCGACGACTTTTCGGAAGCTGAGAACCAAGCAGCAACGAGAATTCAAGCCCAGTTCAAGGGGCACAAAGTTCGCAAAGAAATGCAAGAGGTGAAAGAAAAGGCTGCTGCCGATCTCCTTGAAATGGAGAACCATGCAGCTACGAAAATTCAAGCCCACTTCAAAGGTCACTTGGCCCGGAAGGAAATCAACGAAATCAAGGAAGGCATCGCTGCTGCCTTGGAGCCCGAAGAACCCGAAAAGCAGGGTTCTCTAGTCGAAAAAGGAATCGGAAATCCGACCCCAGAAGAACCAGAACTCATCATCCAGGCTTCAGAAAGTCCTTCGTCAATCGCAATTGTTGATGAAATCAACGCTTTTGACGAATTCACGGACGAGGAAAATTTAGCCGCCACGAAAATTCAAGCTCATTTCAAGGGTCATTTGGCACGGAAAAATTTACTAGGACCTGAACTCGACAAAAACGTCATTATTGAATCGCCATCGATGGAAAACGTGGTGGAATTTACTGATGAGGAGAATCAAGCAGCAACAAAAATTCAAGCTCATTTCAAGGGTCATTTGGCACGGAAAAATTTACTAGAACCTGAACTCGACAAAAACGTCATTATTGAATCACCATCGATAGAAAACGTGGTGGAATTTACTGATGAGGAGAATCAAGCCGCAACGAAAATTCAAGCTCATTTCAAGGGTCATTTGGCGAGGAAAAATTTACTTGGACCTGAACTTGATCAAGAAGTCGTGATTGAATCGCCATCGACAGAAAATGTGGAATTTACTGCTGAGGAGAATCAGGCCGCAACGAAAATTCAAGCTCATTACAAGGGTCACTTGACCCGAAAAAATCTATCCCCGAGTCCAAGCAGATCAGATCAAATAATTGACGCAGGAAATACCTTTTCGCATGTGATGTCAGAAGAAAAGTTTCCTCAGAATAAAAAAGATATTGAAAACACTTCTGAATCGCTAATGTACGAAGCCACACTTGCTGAAGCCAGGAACCTTGACTCTGAAAATATTGAGCCAAAAACGGCCATTTTCCTTCTGGACGCTCAGGTTGAAAAAAAATTTTTTTTTTGAGACCGGAAAACGAGTACTTTTTTCACACGTTTTTTCCTCGTTTTATTTAGGATCACGCTAGTGATGTTGAAGTGTCGAAAAGTTTTATGATGACTACTGGACCTGCTGGACTTCAGAATGATCTGCTCGCTGGAAATGCCGGTGGAACAGATTGCAAAACTGACCTTGCTTCCAATTGCATGGATTCAGGAGTTGGTTTCGAAGGTCAAGAATTCGCAGCGTTGGGTGAGAAGCGTTCGATTAATGCTTCAGATACAGATTTTTTTTTTCAGTGTGTGCTTCAAAAATATGATCGGAAAGTTTTACTTACTTCGAATAAATTAGTGGTTATCCTATGATAAACATTCTCAACTTTTCCTTTGGCTGAACTGGTATTTGAAAATTAATGAAAAGAACTCAAACACATGATCCAGTTGGTTTTGATTTTGATAATCTTGTAAGTTCTGTTCTGAAATTGAGAATCGTTCTCGCTCGATTTTTACCTATGTATGTTCGAAAAATATGATGAATGGATTGAGGCAATGTAACAAATATATATGCTTCTTTTTGATGATACAGTAAATAAAAATCTACCCTTACATATGTACATCGGGGTATTACATAAAGTTATGTCGAATGTCATGGCATTTATAAATGTTATGAAGCCAAAAAAATGGAACAAAGCTTATTCCTGTGAGATTTTCACAGGTCACATGCTCATCCAGGTCGATCTTCAAGTTCGAGGTAATACAGTATTTCTGTTTGAATGATGTCAAATTATTTGGGATACAGTTCGGTTCAATTTTTCACAAACTTTTCGAAGCCATCTCTCAGATAAAAAAAAAACTGCGATTCTGAAGCTGTATTTCCATGTCGGGAGTTGAGGGATTTTTCCGGTTGGATCGAGTTTTGAAACCTGTGACAACCTGTTGATGGACAAACTTTTGAGTTACTGTCACACCAATTTAAATCGAACTTAAAGAGACCAGCACAAAATCCGAATTAGAGAGGTAAGAAGTTAAGGAAACAACCATTCTTGTCAGGGTAAAGGAAGAAGAATAGCAGGAAATTGCAGTTGATGATATTCTGGGACTTGAACTGCTTCCTAAATGAGTTGACAGGATTCTTAAGTCGAAGACAAGGGCTTATTTTTGCACAATTATTCTTCCACTTGCTATCAAAGCACTCCAAGATGCATTGTTATTGCATTCTTCTTTCCTGTGTCAAAAAATTCTGTAACTGCCAAAAAACCTCCAGAAAATTCAAGTTATGGAGTTTCGAGGGGGAAAGCTTAGTTAGGGAGGTTTTTAATGCATTTTTGCTCAGAGAATCAAGACAGGGACTTGAAAAAAACTTGACATAGATAGGTATTTTTATTATGGAGGTTCAAGTTATCAAGGTCCATTTATATCAACCTTGGTTTAGTTTACAAGTTCTGAGAATCATCTGATCAATATCTGCTAATCAGTCATGAATTAATTATTACAGATTTTAAGCTCCATTAAAAAAATGCAAGATGCAAGAGACATCTAAGTGCTGATGCAGTTACCCAGCCTCCAAGGGAATTTATTTCTAAGTGTTAAACTACTGTACATTTATGGCTGCAAAAATAAGGGAAGCTGGAGCATCCTCACTCTTTGGATGTTGAAAGAGGACTTCATCTTTGTCCCTGATCACAGGTTTCATAAAGAAAAGACTCACACACACAATCACCAAATGCAATATTACATTGTGCAATAAAAATTGTTTCCAAAATGAAATAAAATCAGCGAAGAAAACATGCTTTGCGTCTGGCGCAATTCCTAATGCACGAACTTCCAAAGCAAATAACTCAGCGAATTTTTGACATAAAAAATACTACATTTCAAATGTAAGCTAAAGATGTTTTCTAACTTTTCTTTCATTGTATACAAATTGATCCAACTAACCGATCTTGAGGTAATCCTACTTTTCTGGACCTAACTTTTCTTTGGTGATAAGAATCTGGAAAACCTTTATGCCAGATTCTTATCTCACTGAAGCACAATCTTCTGGTGCAAACAGTGACTTCAAAAGCCTTGTTTCTAAACGCATGAATGAATTCATTTCTGCGACAATTGATGGATCTTTTCATTTTCTTTACGCAAATTTTCTGCGTACTTGAGCAGAAAATCTACCTGAGGCGGAGGAAGCAGCCACGAAAATCCAAGCCCGCTACCGTGGCTACAAAACCCGCAAAAATCTTCAACACGGCCAGCACAGCAGTCGTCACCAAACCCACAATAACAAGCACCGGCATAACCTGCATTGTGAGGACGACACTTCTTTGGACTTCGAGATTGAACAGGCAGCCGTCAAGATTCAGGCAGGCATGCGAGGTTATTTGACGCGCAAACGGCTCAAGGGCGGAAGGGTGAAAAGTGCTGGTGATGGCAAACGCAGGGTTTCCCTGGGTGCCCAAGACAGGGCTGCAGCCAAGATTCAAGCCGGTGTTCGTGGGTACATGACTCGAAAGCGGATCCGAAAAGAGCGGGAAGTTCATTCCGGCGGGCATCATCAGAAAAGAGCGGCTGCTGATGCTGGAAGCCAACATGATTCCGATCCGATGAATTTGCTGTTGAATGTCGATGAGGCTTCCATCAGCAACAGCAGCAGGGATGCGGAAGGTCAGTTTGGTTGATTGTCCTTGAAAGTTTTGCAATCGTTGGTGTTTGTTGTTGTTGTTGTTGTTGGACTTCCTGATTTGTTTTTACCGACGGAAATTTATGCAATTTTTTTAAGGTTTTCCAAGATTTAGAGGAATGAATCGGTCTAAAGTGTGAGACATGATGACTAGATACATTCTTAAATAGCTACACCATTTCAACGCTTCAAGCTGATATTTCTCGTTCATTTTATTTTTTTGCCTTTCCTGAATAAAACGGCAAAAAAGAAATGGAAATGGAATCTAAAAAATTGGCGGAGAGCGATGAATGCGTGTTTTCTATACATCCTTTTACTATATTTTTCGGCGAAATAATTCGTCCCGTCCAACACAGCTTGTGCATTTTATTCGAGATAAAGTTTGAAAATAAGACTCAGAAATGCCACTCGAAAATGCTAATTACACGGTGTGGAAAACCTATTTTCTGTCAAAGTTTTAATGAGATCTTTGAAAATGCTGCATTTTTCCAGTTCAGTCCAAGTTTACTATGGCCAGTTTTATATTTTAATATTTAATGAATTTACGGTCAAGTATAATGGCAATTAAGAAGTGGATGTATGTCAATTTCAGTCTTCCTTCGTGAAGTTAATGATAGTACCGTATTACTTATTAGCGTCTGCCTTATCATTAGCCCCAGAACTGTATAAATTATGCTCGTAAGATCGTTATTGTACGTAGTGGATTTTAAGCCTTCGAATCAAAGAAAAACAATACGCTTAAATTTTTGGATTAGATTTACGGTAGTTGGGACTCGTTTGAATTTTATTGACTTACTGTCATACTTTTTTTTCATGATTTGCTTCGCACTCTCACTCACAGAAGAACCCAAAAACGCATATGTTAAACGGCCCAGATGTGAAAAACTACTTGAGCAGGTGTCCGATAAAGTCCATTTGCTGTAGAGATGGTCCCAATGTCGCAGAAAAATCAAATGATTACGGGAAATATCTACGAGTGTGTGAATTTTTTCGCTTCTCGAAGCTTTTTTAAATTTTTTGACTAAAATATGCTTTTGCGAATGTATGTCCCTTAATATGAAAACGGGGTGGAATTCTACAAGAATTTAGAAAATTCCTCACCCTTGCCGCGGTTGCTCCAAATATCTTTGCAATATTCACAGTCTCATATCGCGAGGTTTCCTTCAAGTAATTCTCTGTTTGCCTTCTTTCAATAACGTGACCACACTTGAAAAAACAAAATTCAAATTTAAAATGACGACTTTTAATGCATTACAACCGATGGCAAGGTCACTGAATGCGTTACAGAAATCTAAATTATCAGTTGAACATTTTTAAATACTGCCATTATGTGGATGCGAAAACCTAAACATAGTCGAGGAGAAAGAATTACTGATGAAATTAGTTGCAAGTAATTGGAATCGGATGCATTTCGTCTTTAATGATTAACTTTTGCCACGCATGGACTCTTTATGTATTTCTTCGTATGCTTGAGTTTGAGAGTAAGAAACTCCCATGAATCAATTTTTTTGGCGAATTATTGAAGCTTTGACACAGCTCTAACGAATGATTATTTTTCGATCCGTTTTTAGAGGTGAATTAAAAAACAGCAAGAAGCCTGGAATAAGATACTGTTGAAAAAAAGGTTTTCTAAATTAAAGCAGAACGCACCAATCAGGTAATACAGGACTGGAAATATGAATTTATTTAGCCAAAACTCATAAAAGTCTGGTGAATAATTCAAGTCCTAACGAGCAGATCGACTCAGCGATTTTGATTGCAGCACAAGAAACCACACTTCAACGCAAAGCCAACAGCAACAGAAGATGAGTTGAGACAATTAACGAATGCGATAATTGTTTGTGGGACTCAATTAAAGTAGACTGAAGATACGATATTGACATTGTTTTTATTTTGTTTTTTAAATCAGAAAATCGTCTCAGGTTGGACTTTGCTTATTAGCCCAAATGGAGGTGACATCGAATGTGAGGATAATGTCTCATCGTTTTTCAGGTTTCTTGAATTGAGAAGTGATAAATTTGGAAGTGTGATGTTGACTTTTGAAGCCCAATACCGATTCTCAATAATCCCGCTGTTCATGAATATTTTGATTGTTGAACAAGATGTTCAACCGTAACGGAAAAAAACGTGTTATTTCAGCACCTTCTCTTCTCATGTCCAGCCTTTCATACTGATGGAAACAAGCTTAAGAAAGATTTACAAGTATTGGAATTCAATGAAGAGACCCTCTCTGAAATCTTAAAGGATCAAGATAAACTGTTGGCATTATATGATTTCTCATCAAAGATTCTCTCTAATTTGTTCATTCAACTAAACCTTATACAGAAACAAGCTGAAGACCTTGTGCTTTAAATTAATTTTTACATATATTCTGTTTCCAATGTCAGGGAATGAATTGGTGTATGCATACATGTCAGAAGTCCAGTTGTATTTCATGGATTGTATTTTATTTTTGTTATCAATTTGTGCTCTGTTTCCTGCTCTGCAGTGATTAAATGTCATTGAGTAGATTTGGGTTGGGTGGGAAGGGGGTTTGGTTGTGGAAATCTTGATTGAACCTTGTGAACACTTAAAATCAGCAAATGAAGTGTTCTGTTCATTCATTCATTCATTTCAGATCCTAATTATTTTTCATTCTTTTCTCTTTTTCTAAATTTAGAATTAGCAGCAGCGAAAATTCAAGCCGGTGTGCGAGGACATCTCACTCGCAAACGCTTGAAGCAACAGCGCCAGCATCAACGAAAGAGTCACGGCGCCGTCAGCAGTGTCGATTGCATCGACGGGACTACTGACGATGATTTTGAAAGCCGTCACGCGGCCACAAAAATCCAGGCTCAGATTCGAGGATATCTGACGCGAAAGCAGCTCAAAGCCCTAGCAACCGAGGCTGAATCCGATCAACTCGCAAAAGATCCTTCCAACAATAATGAAAAGGATTTATTGATCGCCGATGATGGCGACTTTCATTCCGGAAATTCATCTGCTGGTGAGCATCACGTGACTCAATCGTGCTGATTTTTCGCTTCCATTTTGTACAAATCACAAAAAAAACGAGGTGAAAAAGAAATTATTCGACAAACGCTGTACTTTGACTCTGACCTGACGAACTGTTTCAAACTATTTGGTGCTTGCGGACTTTTTTAAAACGGAAATCTTCTTAATCTGTACGAGCTGAGTGACGGGTGAATGACAGAAATACTGCATATAGAGAGATATGTTAAAAAACCTTGAATATCTAAAAAATGACCTGAGATCCATGGAAGTCTAAAAAATTAATAACTAACTCGTAGAAACGTCATCTGCTGAACAAAATGCCTATTATTGTACAGCATGCATGATTTTCCAGCGAAAACAAAAAGCTTTTAGAAAGCCCTAGAAACGATTTTTGAAAATCAGGCTGTGATAATTATCAGCTCACAATGCATGGCAAGAGAAGAAATGCTACAGCATCCGAATAACGTGACTTTCAAGAAGTGATTTTCGGACATGTTCTTCGCTTATCACATTAGTAATTGTATATTAATTTTTTCCCCCCATTTTGGCCAATACTTGTGAGTTGAATTCAACCAACAACAAAAGCTGTGTGACTTTCTCTTTGTGTACGTGCTTGAATTTTAAGATTTAATTTGTCGAGATGATTAAACATTCAAGTCAAATTATTATTAATTCTTGTTCTGATGAGTATTTTTTTCGGATTATGCAAAATAAGATAAAAAAGCTGGTGATGGAAGGATTGCATTTTTGTGGGATTCATTCATTGGAAACACAAAATGTATTATACGCGTTGGACAAAAAAGTAGACAATCTTTAACTATCGGAATTACTGCACTGTTTGAGCTATTACAGTACTTTGAGAAAAGAACTACTGTATTACATTACTTTGAGAATAGAACTACTGTATTACAGTACTTTGAGAAAAGAGAAAAGAACAACCCGTTAAATTCAAGTAAATTCGAAAATGCTGTTCGAATAATATTAAATTTTGTGATTATAGCTGCATGCGCATGATCAACAAGAAGTGGAATGCATTACAAATTGTGATTCATCGGTTCTTATGAGAGCATAGGCTTGAAACATTTGCTCTAAGGATTGTCCTCGTTTCGCGCGTCTTTGCATAAATTATTCAAACTAGTAATCCAGGCATCGTAACTTACATCGTTCCGAATGGTTCAAAATTTTCGAAGTATAGTATTCCGAAAAATCTCAATACGATTTATTTGCAGGGATGCACGTAACTATGAAAAAAAAAAGCGATTCAAGTGGTGGCAGAAACCAGCTTTCTTTGCTCTTTTCCAAAAGCTCGAGGTATAAAAATAAAATAAAAATTATTGAAAGGTTTTGTTACTTGCACGAATTTCTAAACTTCCGAATAATCCTTCGAATACAAAACTCCAACGTAGGCTACGAAATTCTGAAATGTTTGTCTCAGAGCAAGGCTGCATATTATCGGGAAAATAAATAGCCATAATAACGGGAATACTTTTTGTCGTCACTATACTTTTAGAACATATGGTTGAAAAATTGTATCAAGGTATCAGCAAGTTCAGAATTCTGAACTGATCAAAGTTATGAACTTCCTGGCTGGCTATCTGGGAATTATTTGAAAGCCTTGCTGAACTAGGACAAATCCTCCGATTTGAAACAACAAACAATATTTCAATTGACCTCATCTTCTCAACGATGCTGGTCATAAGCCAGGCAAATACAACAACGACTTTAGAATGCAGGCACGTCTAAAAAGAAAATTTTATAATCTTTTTTTTTCGAAAGCAATATCTCAGACCGTCCAGGATAATGACGATTCACAAAATGGTCTACTTTCTTGTCCAAGATGTACTGTATATAAACAGTTTCGACACGGTGAAGGTGACTTTCAGCATGCCTAAAACAAATCTGAAATTTAACACCTGTACAGCAGTGTTGCTTTAATTTCTATACTGTACTAACTAACCCCTCTGAGTGACGCATCGTCAGTGATGATGGTTGTGCCTCGGTTAATGGACTTGGTACGCTTTAGAATATATGAAAATTTATCATCTGACGAGCTCGTCAACTGAATAATGTAATGCTAAATAATAAAACGGCAAATTCTTTAAATTTAGTTTCAACTAAGCTTGATCAGGCATTCAAAGCGGTTTTGAAGGGATATTCTCGTCTGAAAAGTGCCTGTAACAAGTAGAATCTCGTTACAACGAGGCGTTTTGGACCTGAAAAAAGCTTTATTTTAAAATAAAATTCGTTGAAAGCAAATAAAAAATAATAATATCGTGGCCATGGGCCAGGGCCGGAAGAAAAATTCGTGGAAAGCATAAATTCTTTATAATGAGATCCCTTGTGGCGGAATAATACTTCTTTTTTTAGGAAAACAATACTAACGAACGAAAGAACGCATAACAACGAATGAAAGTGCTCATAACACAACAGTGAGTAATACCGAAAAGGCTCCTTTGAAAAATAGTTATGCTGGCTAAATTTTCAATTCAGTCGGTTGTCATAAGGGTTCAATTAATGAACGCAAATATTCGTAGTACAGTAGTATAAAAATCTTCTATCCGACGCAGCCACTTTAGTCGGGGCAAAATATTTTATTCATTAAAATCCACTGAAGCGCCTCTTAAATTAATTATGATCTGCTAAATGAAATGGCAAATCTATTCGAGGCCAATAGGAACGTTTCTTCATGAAATTCTCTGTGGTAGATACAATATCTGCTGGTCTTTGGCGAATTTGAAAAAATAGTGAAACAAATACGAGCAAAAAATCTTCAAAATACAAATGCTGATTTAACAAAATAGTTGAACTGTTTTTCTACGACCGACACTTGAAAAAAGTTTCTCAGAAGCTAAAAGTCTTCATGATGACATATAGGAAAAGGGCTTCCGCTTAAATTCGGGTATAACATTTTAGAAGTTGCAACAAACTTTCGGGGACTTCAAAAAAAAATTTGTTTCACTGATAATGCTTTCTTATAACTTGCTTTTAAAAATTAATTACTGAAAGAAAAGTTCCGCATCTGATCTGCCTATGCTGGTCATTCTCAGATTTGTAAATTGTTTTTTGAAATACTGAGTGATTTACTGAAAAAATTTAGATTCAATCATGCATTCCATAAGTTGCACCAATAAATATCTTCATTCTGGGAGGATGATGTTAAAATTTTAAATTCTGAGACAGTGAGGTGTGGAATCACAGTTATGGAAGCTTGTTTGTCATGGATTAAAGCTTCCATCCCATGGTACAAGAATCAGTCAGTCATCTTTGAGGTCAGAAAATTTCTACTCGGATGAGAATCTATCGAACATTCCTCGAAAATTTTTGTTATACTGAACAATTTGTTGTGATAGCATTTGCTGTACAATACCGAGATTTTACTCCATTAGTGGTCGATGGAAATAGAAAGCCGATGCGCGAGGCGTCCATTATCCGGGGTACTCCAGTATACCTAGCTTTTTTCTGTCTTTCTTTTGCTCGTGGCCTTTCCTCTCTGCTTCTTCCCGTGCTTGTACAAAATAAACTCGTAGCCTCTGCTGCTTGCCGGATGCATGCGAAACAACCGCCTTCCGCTTCCCCACTGTCGTCGTCGACATCGTCATCCTTTTGTACGGATGACGCTGACGACTCGGAAGCCGTCGACGTTGACGTGGACTTTTACGTGAGCTTCCGCGTCACCATGACGGCCGCCGTCACGAAACGCCGCCCTACACCTGCTTTCCACCGCCCGACAGGCACCGTGGGAACCGACGCCGACGCCGACACCGCCGCCACCAAGATCCAGAGCCGCTATCGGGGCTACCAAACGCGGAAACGCGTGTCTGAGCAGCAACGCCAGCATCGACAGGCCGCCACGAAAATCCAGGCCCATTACAGGGGCTACAGAACCCGGAAGAACATGCTCAATAAGGATCAGGCGTCGGAGCCGGTGTCATCGAACGTCGACGACGTCGAGCGGACTCCGGATCCCGTCGAGATCAACACGGATGATGGGAGGTTAATAGGCTTTATGATACCTTACGTGGTTGTGGTCTTGTTGATGCATGCGTTTGTGATTGTGAGAGTGAGTTGCAGTCCGAGCAGGTGCGGGTGACGGCATAGGTGCGTACATGTGTTCGCAGATGTCGCTGCTGTCTTCACCTCCTTCAATATTTTTCCAATCCCAATTTTTTTCTCGAGGTAGTTTTGGGGTTAATTGTAACGGTGATGAGCAATGCGGGTAAAAATGCATTCGGTGCTGTGAAAGGAAACCATGATAATTCTTCATCTGATTCTTTGTTGTGTATCCGTGGTGTGTGTGTGTGTGGGTTGATGAATTAATAGCGAGTGAAATTTACAGGTTATCCCATAAAAATTAATGTGCAAGAAGTGGTTTTTCCTAAAAAAAAATCGCGCGCAAAATCGAAATGGGCGATACCTTTTCATCGCGAGTAGATGTCGCATGAAGTTACGTTTTATTTTAATTTAGCATTGAGTCACCATCTTTTCTGGTCTATGAACATGAATTATCGAAGTCTCGATGCATCGCCCTCATCGCAAACCAAAATATAAAACTTTCCACATTTTCAGGATTTTTTGAATAACACATTTGTGATGAGACGTGGTACTCGTATAATCGTCCCCGCTTTTCAAGGAAAATCTCTTCTGATGCATCGCCCTCATCGCAAACCAAAATATAAAACTTTCCACATTTTCAGGATTTTTTGAATAACACATTTGTGATGAGACGTGGTACTCGTATAATCGTCCCCGCTTTTCAAGGAAAATCTCTTCGCAATTGCATGACTTATTTAAGGATAAATTACATCCAGGGGGTATTTTAAAAAGGTTGACAAATTTTTTTTTGGCTATACTCTTCCCTCGGGGAACGCTTTCTCAAAATTTTTACTAGGCTATTCGAAATGGATTTCACAGACTACTGTAGTTAAAATCTTCGAAGTTTGAAATCCAATCTTCTTTTCATATTTTTATATTAAATCCAGTGTGAACATTTTGAAAATCGAAACGTAATCCGCACCAAGATAAAAATATGTTTCACTTTTATAAATCCTGCAGTTATACAGTAGTTACAATCATTTTCGAGGAGCTACTCAAATGTGTCTATTTTCACGTAACGGATTTGGGAGTTTTCAAACAATTTATCGAGAACACAGGTTTGAACCGAAAATATTTCGAGAGAAACCTCGTGCATGAAGAGTGATGCAACCGCATAAGAATAGAGAGAATTATCGGGAATATTCTTGAAATTATGATAAGTTCGGCTCATTTTCATCGCCCTTGAATAAACATTGTGTAATATTTTAGCGAGTATAAATAACATTTGCATGAGTTCTTAGAAAACCACAACGAGGCTAAGGCAAATCTCTGCGAAAATAAGAAATATTTAAATGATTATAAACGCGAATTAAAATATATATGCTTCCTGATCGCAAGTTCAACAGCTTGTGATGATTCAGCAGAAAAAAATTATCAAGTGTCATTCATGTCCTGCGTGAAGACTCTGTCATGAAAGGATTTATTTGAAGGCAAAGAAAAGCATACATTTCACAATGTAGAATACATGCACTGCGTAACATTTTTTGAATGTTGAACATACATGACTGAAAAATGGCCTATAATTTGAATAGTATTTATTCATATTATATTGCTTTACAATCAGGTTGACCGGAGCAACGATGCCACGGGAAGAATCAGGACAGCAATTTGATCAGGCAATCAATGAAAGAACCTCGTCACCGGTGGCATCAGATGCCAATACTGGGGTCGTCGACGTCGACACCGACCAAGGCAATGACGAAGAAGCTGCTGCTGCTGCAATAAAAATCCAGTCGCATTACCGGGGGTTTAAAACACGCAAAGAATTATCCAACAATTCAGCAACTCCAATAATAGAAGCCCCCGAAACATCGGCTGATGGAAATTCTGCATGAGTGATTTTTAGCTAATAATAATATTGGCTTCCGAAAATGTTTGTGCGTCGTATGATGTGAGTGCAGTTTTTTTTTTGCGAGGGAAAATTTTTTTTCTGGGTTTTCTTCTATGCAGACGCATTTCATAACATGCCTTTGCTTGATAAATCGTTCACGATATCAACCGGTATTTTTTAGTTATAGCTTTCCAATGTTCCACCGCTTCCGTGTAGTCACGCGATCAGCAAATTTTGGCAAGAGTTATTCGTCGATTACGGGATGATTTTTGCATGAAATCCGGAAGAGGCTTCCGAGTGTTTGGATCGATGCTTTCTGAACATTAAATGATTGTCAGTGACGTGATGTAAAAGGGGTCTTATATTTTTATCCTCTGTTTGCGCGGATGAAACGGAATCGCGATTTTGTTTTCTATTTGTTAGGGAATGATTCGGATTGCAAAATCTTCAAAGTGCTTCAGTCTGACTTCCTCAAATTCGCGAAATTACGATGAATACGAGGCACAAAGTTCCTTTGAACGTGATTTAATAAAGATGGAAAGAAAACCGCTTTGATCGAATCGTTTACGAATTGAAATCTATGTTTTTTCGTTACAGTTCTTGGAATGACTGCTTGTTTAAAATTGTATCTTCAAGGATTGAAATTTTCTCACTTTAATCAATTCATGCACATCATGTCGGCGTTTGATAAAGAGCCTAGAAAAGTACAGAATTCAAAGTGAAGAATTCTCATTTTTTAAGAGATCGATCTTTCTGCAGTTTACCGTTTTCTGTATAGGATTTAAGCTTTTTGCATTATTTCCAAAGCATCCACCGAATTTCATTGTAGGTGTCCGGGAAGTTGTTTTTATCGTAGGATTATTTTTCTGAACCAAAAATATTAAACAAATATAATGCAAGAGCCAGAGACAAAGTTTTACGACATGATTGGAAATCTGAACGGGAAATCGTGCGGATTGTTTCACACATTTAATTTGTTGGAAAATTCCATCCGAAAAGTCAACCACGATCATCATTTTCAGAATCAACTCCGGAATTCTCCATAAAAAGTTAAACTTACCATAAATGCAACGAACGGAAGCCCGAAATTGTCGAGTCAGTTTGATTTCTGACTCTAAAAAGTTTTATCGTACAGTAGAATACAATTTTAAAATGCAGGGATCAAATTCACGGGCCTCCTTTTTTTCATTTCAGATGGTCGTTCACAAATACATCTTCTAAAGAACCAATATGCAATTGCAGAATTAATGAAAGATTCTCATTTTTGCAGTATTCCTTCCTTTGCAAATTAATCCCTCAGTTGTCATTGTAACTGAACATTTTTTTGCGTTGATGAGGACATTGAGGAGATACGTTTGACTCCATATATTTTTTTTTTCTAGTGATATCCAAAAATCAAGCCGTGGCAATTGATTAAACCTTGGCATACAAGTCATACAACTGTTATAGAATTGCAGGATGATTGAAAATTGATTTTCTGCTTGGCAGGAATGACGAGCAGCAGTGAGTTATTGGAAACTATAACGGTATACGAGCACTTCTATAATCTTTTTTTCTCGATTATTCTGATTTGTTTGAAGCTGTGGGTCATTAGTGACATTGCGTAGATTAAATGAAACTGTGGAAGTCATTAGACGACCTCGAATTAATAAATGAGCTCGCTATACAGGGAACGTCTGTTCCTCATCGTGCATCATCAAAGCGCAGGTTTAATTTCCCACACATTTTTGAGAAGATCAAAAGAATGTCTCTGAAGCTTGAATTCACGAACAGGGTAGTGGAAAATGCCTGTTTACCGGATCAGGCGTGGTTCTTTTTCACATACGCCGAATAATTTAAAATTAAACATTTTGACCTTCGACTTTTCAGGTCAGTGACCTCATCGTGGGTGTTGATTCGATAAACAAGAGGAATATTTTGAAGAATACAGTGATCATGAAGGAGATTTTCGTACTGTATTACGGTAGCATCCAGAGTGAGGCAGGCCTAATCGCTTCAACAGCCCGCATAATTTGATGTAAAAACATTTTGCACACGAAACGGGTAAAATTGACCTTTGAAAAAGCTTTTGCTGTAGTTTTTTATTATAAATTCTAAAGAATGTCTCAAATGCTCACGAATACCCCACCGCTAAAAATAGAATGAAATATTTTTCAGATGCGTTTTCCTCTCCTTTTTGATAAATGCCCAATATTAAATATACAACAAAAAACAGATTATTACTAAATAGTGAAGTGGTTTGCAGATTATGACCAGAATGAAGGATCTGATTATCTCTGCTGGTCATTACCTATCTTTTGTTACTTTCATGAATTCCGTAGACCTGTTCCACGAGAACAAAAATTGAATTAATGTATGGGGAATCTAAATACATTATATTGAGCTGGTGAGACGATAATTTCTGTGCGAGTTGGCAATAAATATTCGCACGTCGACTCGAAATGCTTAGTTAGGATTTTTCCATGTATTTGTTCGAGGGTAAATCAAATGCGCTTGGACCGTAAATGCAATTTTGACGGGTAAAGAAATTTAAGCGGATAAATAGTCCTCTTTGACCCCGGCTTTGAAGACCTCGTTATAACAGAGGTTCTCTAAATAATGAGGTCATGATGCTAATAATATAATTCCAATGTAGACCATGTAGCTTCGCATGTCCTCTTTTTATCCAAAATGTATTCAAGTTTATATTACCTTCTTTCATTTAACATGAACCTCTTTGATGTCAGGCACAGAGGTTTACAACATTCGTTAAAAAGGAACTTTCAGATCTTTAATTACATGTTATTCGAATCGTTGCAAACTAAGCAACTAATTTTTTCTACTGTGACATGGATGGCAGATGTTTTCAGGTGCATGGCAAAGTCACGACAATTGATTTTTCCCGTTCTCAATCCTAACCTCAGTTATTAAGTCATCCGATTTTTACGTACACATACAAATGTTGTCACTGTTGAAAATAATAAAGCGACTTCAGAAGAGGAAATAAGGTGAGACCTTGGGAATTCTGACCGCTTCCGGAAGATATCTGGTTTGGACTATAAACAACTTTGACAGATTACGCAACAATAATGGGTAGGTTGTTGAATGGTGGGATTCTATCGAAGAAAACAAAATTTAATATTTTAACTTTTTTGAAGTTCATTCGATATTCTTTAAAAGAAAAATGCGGCCGAAGTTCGGAATCTTGGTTTGATGCTTCTAATCATGGTTTTGCTATGTGACGTGAAACAATAGCCGCTTATACTTGAGTGAAATATTAGGGAATGAATATACAGTACAATTGAATGAGCCTTCGGCTTGAAAAAAAATTAGTGAGTGCAACCGGTTGAAACTCGCCACAGGGGGTTTTTTTTTATTAACCATTCACGGTTTTACACAATTGTTCCTTTTTCCTTCTTCCGATTCTGGGCCAACCAGCTTGAAAGCCGGAAATCATTACGTAATGTACCATTTGTTTTCCCACAGTTCGCAAGAATCCACGCAATGTTCTCGGGGTAACATTGAAATGCAGTTGCTGTGTGTTCGAAGATACTCTGGAACGAACGAACCCCGGAAGAAAACACTGGAAGAAAAAGAAAAAGGAAACTACCATCAGAAAAACGAAATGGGTGAGGGCTTTTTCCACCGGACCCGAATTTCGATTTCATGCCTTGTTGCTTAGGACACGGAAACGGTTCGTACGAAAAACCTTTCGTACATATTGTGAACCGCCTTATTCTTGCCTTTACTGTAATAGAATTCCCCTTTTTCGAGCAACAACACGTTTTTCATTTCGTATATTCCATAAAATTACTAAAGAATCTGACCAACTTTGAAGGAAAATAAACCGTATTCGGACTTTTCGCACCAGAGCACACGGTTTAATATTATTGCAATATTGTCACTTTATTATTTTCTCGTTCCCAAGAATCAGTCATGTCGATCTTGACAGGCGAAAAGCTCCAATTTTCCGCCTTAAAAAAATCAGATTTTGCGTTCTACATATATTTTGGAAATAAATAGTTTGTATAAGATATTACATTTGCGTGAATAACTCATTCCCTCATTCGAAAAGGAAGGATTTACATTTGAAAATATTTTTATATTCGAAAAGGAAGTATTTACATTTGGGGAATTTGGAAAAGATTTTTAGAAGAATTCCAGCGGTATAGGGACAGTTTTTGTTTCAGATCAAGAAAAACGAGACAGATTGGGAAAAATGAAAAATTAAAAGCCACGTTCAGGGTTGCAAAATGCTGTGAAAAATATTTTTCTCTAGTAGCTGAAAGCATTCACCGCTTGACAATCAACACGTGAGCAGAAATAAGTACAAAAACGAACTGCGTGTGTATATACATTATATAGGGTCCGTCCAATGTCAAATGTACTCATATAGAATACGAATGATTAATCCAATAATTCCATTGATGTGGTGCCTCTCAAAGAAAAAAATCTCAATTCTTGCAGATCATAAAATGAAGAGGTTAAAAGTCAATTTGTAATGAGCACCTTTTGTGAAAGAGCGTTTCAGTCTTCGTCGTCGTCGTCGTCGTCCGAGAAAGATAGAAGTTCTCCAAAAGTTTCGTACAGGGTTTTGACACACTTTGGATGATGTTGTCAGGGTTCTGGAACAGGATACTATAGAGTGATTCTCTATATCAGATCTCCAGAGTTTCCTTCTTCCTCCGATAGAGTAATGACATTCGCATCGAACAGTCCACTATCATTATACGGCCATGTGTCGAACCTGATCAAACTTTTGGATTTCTAATAGACGAACGTAATCGGAAGTACTTTGCACGTGTACTTCATTTTTTCGCTGGCATTTTCACAAGTTCCGAGGGAGTGCTACTCAATTAAAAATTCTTAGAAACAGGCTTCAATGTGTAGATAGTATTATTAATGTCAATTTTTTGCTATTGAGAAAGTAAGTAGTCATCATCTACGTGAAGTTAAGTTTCGAGATTTGGATACATCATATAGATTGAGACACCCCAATAAGTCGACCCAGATGAAAAAGTTTTTCATTTTCTCAACGATGGGACACGATATGTGAAGAGGATCCACGAATGAAAATACATATTTCGTCCTGCGTATAACTTCTAAAGTATATTTCGTTGATTAAATATATAATATAAAATAATTGATGCCAGACTGTGCTGATTGCATTTACCTAGCAAGAATAATCCTGCATTTCGGGTTTTTATCGATAATGGAGTTGAAACTGAGTATGAGGATTACCGTCCACTGCAGAATGACACGAAGTTATAAAACGATTTCGCCATTGTACATCTGAAATTCAGTATATTAAAAGCAGAGAGATAGAAACGAGGTAAAACTTCTGCTTTTTTCGATGCTTTGTGAATTTTCAAATATATTTCAATTTGATGTAAATGAACTACAGTATTTTTCAAAGAAATCAGTGCGGACATTAAAAAACCCTTCCCGCTGACTTTTATCAGGATTAACCAAATTCCAATCAAATCATGATGGATTTTTAGGCTTCATTTGCAGCTGAAAAGACAGATTTTGTGAGGAATCAGATGACAAACCATTGCATAACACTTTTTGGTAACCTCAGCAAATAAGTAATGTAGATTGTAGAGGGTAGAAACCACCAGAATAAATTACAATATAATTTGTCATCATAAATGGCTTTAGTGCGTCCCAAAATATGTTAAGAATACCCCATTGGCAGTTGGTATGCCAAGCTAGCAACAGGTTGCCAAAACAGCATGCATTGTATATGTATTCATTGCTGGTTGAGATTTTCTGCAGTACGGTTGCAGGTAAGAAATATACAGATATTGTCTTAAACCAGAAGTCTTATTTACTAATTTCACAGCCCCAACCATAATAAGATTTAAACTTCTTGTAAAAGGTTTATACAAGGGTCAGATATAGGACAATTGAACTGAAGTGAAGGTAGACATTCTGAATCACCAGTAAACTGTGTTTATTGAAGAGTGAAGACCCATAAAAATAGTATAACAATTGGGCGTACCGAGATTCCAAAATTGGGAGTGTATATAGAAGAGTACTGTACCAAGGTATTATCTCTCTTCTATGCTGCGAATCAAATTAAATTATGTATATTGGTTTTAAATAAAAATAGGAACATTGTATAATACAGCAAAATGATAAAATGCTGGGAGAATGTCTCTGAGGGTCTCGCCATTTATTCGATTGGCAAATAAATGTGCCTGTTACACGACTTTATCTTTCAATGAATTGGCTTCGAATCCGAGTAAATATTCCAGTAAAATAAATTTCTTCAACATTTTCGCGATCGTTCATTCTTAGATCAGCTGCACGCTCACTTTTCTTGCCCTGCCCAACGAAACCATAACTTCACCTGTCATCTCAGCCCCATTATTCCTCGTAACTTGAGCTTTAATTTTTCGGCAAAGTTCTAGAAAAATAACACTAACTGAAACTTTCTGCTGAAATTCAATATCCATCCGGCAGTTTTTCGCCAACTTTCAAAGAGGAAACCAAAAAACACGTTTACAGGGAATGCCAGTGATGAAGAAAATGTATGGAAAATAAAAAAAAATTCAAAAGTTCGCACTGATTTTTCAAAGAAAATTCGTTGAGTGTCATTATTTATTTGTGGGTTCCAAGTGCTCTTCTATAAAGCTTGGAACCGCAGAGGAAACTTCTCAGATATTCTGGAAGTTTCACTCCAACACGTGCCATTTTTTTATATTTTATTTACGAAAGAATCTCACTGGTTTGTGGCGGAATAATTCGGTACGTTAAAGTACCATAAATCTATGCTGGATTAATCTCGAATATTTGAGACCTTTCTCAGGTTTTCCATAGCATCAACTTGCCGCCATTTCCTTGGGAAGCTCCAGTTCAGTACTGGAAGAGTCCATCGAGTTTAGTCAATTGTGATTGTGTGTTTTATCTTTGTTGGTGATTGTGATTTGGGGTTTAATGAAATGCATTTATCTTATTCTTTGGGATCTTGACAACAAGATCCCCAGGTGCACCCCACACCTGATTACAGTGTTATTTTATTTCGAATTTCTCGTCCTTTTGTGCCGATTCTGGCACATGGTTTTCAAAATTCAACCAACCAGTTTCTCGCAGCGAAAAATTCTATTAAAGTTGGATTTTGATACTAATATATATATTGAAAGAATAACAAAACAAATTGCGAAAAAACATCGAATTGAGAGCCATCCAATCAATGTTTCATTCAACCCAATTTTATGACGCGACCTATAGATCGGTAAATCAAGTAAAAATTTGGTCACTTCAATGACCTTTCTAAATAATACATCTTACAATTAATTTCAGTATTTGTTGCGTTATTTTATTGAGATTAGTAAATTTTTCCAACGAAGCTNGGGGCGGGGGAGCATGGTACCTGCAGAGTATCCCAGCAGCTGGGTGTGAGGAACAGAAAAACACCAGCTGCTGGTAATTTCTTGAGACGAAAAAATTGAGAAGTCTGAAGAGGGATGTTTTCCCGAAAAACCGGGTGTTTTTCGAATTGGCGGGGCTTTTACAAGGCTGCGCATGTTTTGGAAGACGGTGACAAATTGTTTTTAGGGTCCGGAAAACATGTTCTTTTACAGGGAAAATGTTTTTTGAAGAAGCGCGACAAATGGTTCAGCATATTAGGTTTCGACGAGTACATGCAGCGACCAGCTGCTGGTGGGGTTGATCTCCGGTTTTTTAGGGGTCATTTGACTCTTCAGCAAGAGTTATTTACCCAGAGATGGGTTCATTTTATTATTATTTTTCATGAGGGGATGGTTTGCAGCTTGCAGGCGCGTCCCGAGACACGCCAATTACTGCTTAATTTTTGAAAATATTTAGTCCGGTAAAAAATTCCGCACAAAAGCCCCCCCTTGTCCTTGAGGGACCCCTTTTCCGGAAGGGGTGACTCAGGACAATGAACAAATAAAATCGCGAATTTTTTCCAATAGGTTCCATAATCTTGGTTCTGTATCCAGAGTGAAGATGAGGAGTGGTATGTTTATCCATGGGGCCTTTGGTTAGATGATTGTGTCATGGTTTTGAGATGACTTGATGTGGTTCTGTTATGGGAAAAGAATATATGTCAAAAAAGAATACAAAAATATACAGAAATGAAAGAGAAGTAGGTGTCAAGGTCTGGGGTAGCTAATTCCAAACCTTACACAGGCGGTTTTTTGAGACTCTGGAAGATCTGGTACTCAGATCAAAAGTTTTTAACCTTTTGAAGACCTGGTTCTCAGGTCGGGGATAAGACTTATTCCTTTGTTGACCTGGTTCTCAGGTCGATACTTCTCCTGTAATCCTTGTAGACCTTGGTTAGGTCAAACACCATAGCTGGTGAAGATTGTGGTACTTCCAGGTGGAAGTAAAACTCTTTTGCTTCCAGAGAGTTAGGAACTTGGTATCTTCGAGAAGAAGGGATAATTCACCTGAACCTTAGAGAATCTTATTTTAATATTGCGCGATAGTAGAAGGTCTGAATGGGAAGAGATGGCTTATCCAGTTTTGGATTTTCTTCAATAGCCTTTCCAAAATTCTTTAGAAATTGTTTTTCACTAGTTTCAGATTCTGCTTCAAGAGGTACCAGGTTTTGGACAGATTGGTTTTTTAATAAAAAGGGTTCGCAAGAGCCATTAGCTTTTAATCTTGAGGTGATAACATCAGCGGCTC
>CAJPEX010003071.1:0-29223 GCA_905338405.1 Notodromas monacha | reverse complement strand
TTGCCTTGACCGTATCTTTTAATTTGACTTTCAATATAGTTTTCGTCCAACGAAAGAAACTGATTGTGTGTATTTTGTTCATGAATTTTGGCATTGGTGGAAGATCCGATGCTTCGATTTTCAACTTCATGGTCCAGAGAGGACGCTTCGTGGGTTGAACCTGCTGTCTCAATGTTGGAGTGGGTCACTAAAATTCCAGCTTCAGTAGTAGAAAGGGTGGTTTCCCGGTGGGGAATTACCTGTAGGCCATCTTCTTGAGTTTGATTGATATTTGAATTTTTAGGAGGGATTGGAAATTTAATGGATAGAACTTGCGTTTGGGAGGGACGAAGACTGAACCACTCTTCATGAAGTTTTTCACTAACTCTAACTGTAATGTTCTGTAGCTCAGCTTTAAGCAAGTTGACGGATTCGGCTTCCTCCAGTGTTAGGAATTCAAGATTTAGGGATTCTAGCATTAGTAGTGAATCTAGAAAGATGTTGAGTACTTCATCGAATCCTTTAACTTGTTTTTCAGAGTTTTCCTCGAGGTATGCTAAATCTCCTTTGAGGACAGCTCTGGCAACGAGGACAATTTTGGTAATTAAGGTTGCTCTAGGGGTGATAAGTCTGGATGGAATTGGACGACGAACAGGAGTTGTTTGTAGTCTATTTACAGTAGTTGACCTTTGAGGTCGGACGGTACTTCGAGAGGTGGGATTTCTTGAGGTTCTTGAACCTCTGGGTCTTCCTCGTGCCATTTTTAAATTTGTGAACTTTTGACTCTTTTAAAAAGGGTTCTGCTGATTGGGTATGTCCTATTCCAACGATGGGGTTTTTAGGATGGTTTTCTTTTAATGACCTAGTAGGTCAAGGAATGAAAGTACGCAGATGGGAACAATACACTTTGGGGTATATAATATACACTTAGAAGTTTATACACTTGTTGTTCAAAAATATAAGACACTTGTCAATTTGAGTATATAGTACAGTTAGATATACACTTGAGGAATATAAAACACTTGTCAATTCGAGGATATAATACAGTTAGATATACACTTGAGGAATATAAACACTTGTCAATTCGAAGATATAATACAGTTAGATATACACTTGAGGAATATAAACACTTGTCAATTCGAATAGGGAGGGTAGAATTGGACACGCAGATTAGATATACTGGGCACTTTTGAACGATTGGGGTTGCACTTATGTATATGAGTGAATAGAGGTTTGTATTTATAGGGACTAAAGAAGCTTTTTAGTTTTTAAAGAGACGTGAAACCACGCTCTGCTACCAAATTTTGTCAGGAATAAACCCAACAGATGAAGATTTAGGAAGTGAACCTTATTTTGAGAAGAAATTGAGTGAGTAGGTTTGAATGAAACACAGAAATTCGGTCGGGCTGCGACCGGGGTGAGAACACCCTATTATAAAGTTGATATATTTGTCAGGAATAAACCCAACAGATGAAGATTTAGGAAGTGAACCTTATTTTGAGAAGAAATTGAGTGAGTAGGTTTGAATAAAACACAGAAATTCGGTCGGGCTGCGACCGGGGTGAGAACACCCTATTATAAAGTTGATATATTCAGGGAAAAATAACAATTGACACTCAAGTGAATTCGCTCGCGAAGTTTTGTATGAACCGCACGCTCGAGAGGTAGAAACCGGACTGTGTTGTTTTTTGCTAATTTTGAGAGCAGGAAAACAGTCCTACAAGGACGAGAAAGTAGGATTAGCAGAGAAATGTAGCCTTGGAGGCTTAGGAATTTGTCCTCAAGGACGAGAATTCGGGTTCTCAAACTGTTTTTCTCTAAAAATAGAACTAAAAAATTCGCGACAGTTCTCACCTTTCTCTCAGAGCCTTCAAGGCTGTTTTTTACTGCCAAAATCCGGTTGCTGTTTTTTGTCCTTGGAGGACAGTTTTCCTGTTTTCCAAATCTGTGAGAGAACGTCACTTCTATCCAAGCTCTTGTGTGTGCTACTTGAAAATATTTTGCAAATATATGTGTGCTTTTTGAAGTCCAACAACTTTACAATGGGGTGAATTGTCACCGCGGTTGCAGCCCAACCAAATTCTCTCGTTTCATTTACATTAAATCCATATCTAACATTTCTATCTTCAACTCATTTTCAACATCTATCTTGTCCAGGATTGATTCCTGACAATAGGGACAAGGTCCAAGCACCGATTATGTCCTTATACTTTTGAGTCCCACTATACACCAGCATTTCAAAATAATTTTTTTCAGTCGATTTGATCTACACATGGAGGAAATTCAATGCTCAGAGGATAGACTTGAAAGTGCTGGTGGCAGGGAAACTACCCAGGTCGTCAGTTGCTGGGAACACCACTGGATTTTGCATCTCTCGAAGAGCTTATACGAAAGCTGAAACGGGTCACCAGGTTAAACAAACCCGCAGTTGTGGAGACGATGAAAACGAGGCTGTCAGTGAAAGCGACGCGTTTCCTTGAATGCAATTTCATTTTTGTCTTGAATGTTTTCGTCTGGAATGATCTGTAACAGAAATCCTCAATCGGAGCGTGATTTTTTAAAAATTAATTTTTGCTTTATTTTCACGTCAACCTGAGAGCTGATGAGAAAGATTTTTCAGCTGTGAAGCTAAGATGGAGAAATGCATTCTATTTTTTCTTAATCGTCCCACTGGAGAATACATTGATGTGACCCAATTAAAAAAAAAAATATGTCAGTTGAACAGTGAACATTGTGAAACCGAGAAATTTCCGATGCCAGGTGTGCTAGAGGGAGTGCTATTTAAAAGACGCTGAAATTAAAAAGTCACCGCCAGATATTTTAAAACGGCTAAGAAATGGTCATTTATATTTGTTCCAATACGAGTTAAATTTCCATGAAAAATGTTTAAAAAGAGCTCTTTTCGTCCTTTTATTTTGAAATATGATATTCTTGAATCCAGCCGTTTTTCATGTTCGAACGCAAGTCATGAGGGCAACGCCAAATTTTTCTTTTATTTGCTGGATATTGTTCTTATTGCTGATGAAAATCCTGAAGAGTACAATTAATCACACTGCAGGCATAAAAAAATCTCACACTTGATTATTTGTTAACTGTTATCTGAAAAAGCTCAAAAATGTACTGTATTGACTCGAAAACAAATTTCACAGCTAATTTTGAACCCAGCTGTTTTCAAATTCGAAGTTGTTCAGGTATATACAGTATGCTCATTCAAAGATCAAACGAAGAAGCATATCAGTTTTTATGCAAGAAAATCTGAGTTATTTTAATAATAGCCTGCATTGTTGAAAGTACTGTGTATTAAAACCTGCTGCACATCCACCCACACATTTTTTTCCAGTTCGTCCTGCTTATTCTCTGGCTCAGATATTTTAAATATTCTAGTCACCATAGGCTCACAAATTCATGATGATTCGATCGAAAGGAATCATTTATGCTTCCATGTTGTTTTTTTTTTACAAAGAAAAACCATCCATCACGACATTACAATCCCTTGATTTCCTCACACACGAAAAGAAACAACAAAAATGGAAGAAATTTCAACAGGCTGGGTTCACGGGTGAATCGGGAGCCACGCAGCGTTGATACGAAATGGTGATGATCTGGGTGCCAAACATGGTCTGGAATACAGTTGACACCACGGTGGTGGTACTGGTCTTGGCCAAATGAATGGGTTCCGAGTTGCCACCAGAACCCCCGAGGCCCCAGAACCCAAACCGCATTCTGTCCAAGTTTTCCGAGTCTAGACTTCTTTCGGAACCCGACCGAATGACATTCTCGCCCGGGTTCGACGGAGACGACAATGGTGGGTGTGATGGGTCATCTTGGGAATTCGGTTTTGATGAGTGACTGGACTCGAGTTCCAGAACGAATTGCTCCTCGTCTTCTTCCACTGCGGGTTGAGTCAGCTTTGATTCTCTGGCTTCTTTTTCAGCAGCCCGCAATTCAGCAATTTCCATTTCGTGTTCCCTGGTGAAGTATTTTTGTGAAAAAAAACGCAGGAAAACATCAGTGAATAAGAATAATAAAGTATAAATTACTGCAAAAACATAACCTTTGAGCTTTCATACTGCTGAGTGGACTTTCGGGCATACATGTGACTTGAAAGTAAAATACTGTATGGGTTCATGTGTAATAAATTAGTGCCAAGTCAAATCTTGTTACTTGAAAGCTTTTTATAGCAAATGCAGTATACTGTATTTATTCAAGTACAGTACCACACACTCTCAAGCAAGACACACACCCCAGTTTTTACTCTGAAATTTTGATGATAACCTTTCCCAAAGTAAGACATGCACACCATTTTTAGTGATTAAAAATCACTAATCTTTTCATAAAATTTGTATCAGAATTCATTTTGCACTTGAACTGAAATAAAATTGAAAATACATTTTCATTGTTTCAATTTGAAAGAGTTCCTGTCATAAATGTCCCATTACATTCAAATGTGATGCATACCTAATCTTGTAAACATTTTTGAACAATCTATCCCTATAATTCCTATGATGTGCACCTCATTTTTGCTCTGCAATGTATTCAAGTTACTATATATTTACTGGTTACAGCAAAACCCCTCCCTATATAGGTCTCTTTTCATTATTCAAAATGTTAAATATGTACCTTTGTATATCAAAATTTTGGTTACAACAATGTTACCTTACTCAATGTCTTTGATGTAACAAGATGTTACAGTACTTCATTCATACAGCATATGATAATGTCAAGGGATGTCAGAACCAGACCTTTAAAGTGGAATAGGAGTTGAATTCCAATGCTTGTGATTAGATTTGAATTTTGAGTTTTACTTCTTACATTCTGATTTCAGTAGCTATAAAAATCAGCATGATAGAGTTGACAAACTGATAACAAATTTCATTTTAAGTGCAGAACTTCAAGATCTATGAGGGATGCCATCCATATTTTGTTTCCAAGGAATTTGAGCATGCATTGGAGACATATTTTCACATGATTTCCAAAGAATTTCAATTTTCCGAGTATAACGCAACATTCATGAATTTTCCAAAACAACACTGGAACATGTTTAATCACTGATTATGTTGTGAGATTACAGATGACAAAAGAGCAAGGACATTTGAACTTGCTTAAGATATCCGTTTGAATGATTTTTAACAGTTAAGTTTCTTGAAATTCTGATTTTTCTTGTCAATTATAACTTTAATGCCAGTAAAATGTTTTATAAATGGTGTGAAGTTGCTGAAAGAATAAGAAAATGTCATTAAAAGTGTTATACAATACTTGAAAACACATGATTGCTTATAGACTGAAGTTAGTTTCCAAAATATTAAATCTTGTAGAAAGTTGCCCAGCATGGAGGTGTTTTGTGTGGGTGCATTTGGCAACCTCTTTTGGTCTCTAACATATGGGTGCATGTTGCCATACATTTTTTTTTTTGCGTGGGGACTGATTTACTCCCAGTTACAATTCAAAAATGTATCTTTTAGAAGCACTTACAAAAGACCAAAATAAACGGAAAGTCCTTATTCGTATGCAAATCTAAATCCAAAACAGATATTTTCAAAATCGAAGGAACCCTGACACGCTTCGGTATTTTACTTTCAAGAATTAAAATGGAAGAGCTTTAATGTTATCTAAGTATTTGTATCGAAGTGTTGATTTAAGACTAGAGCATAAATGCATGCGACTTTGATTTGAACATTTTTCTTTCTGTCACCGTGAACAATTTCCGAACGCCAAATTTTGAATTTCAGAGACTTCCAAAGCGGAGACCCACTGTATTCCATTTTTCCATTGTACTCTTTTCGAAATTTCATTTCTCCGAACATACAGTATTTTTAGATTCTCATGAAATGCGGTTCGCTGGAGCAAGGCGAGAATTTTCCCAAGCAGTGTAAATCAGGCGAGGTTGTTCAACCTTTTTGCTTCCGAAGCTCAAAGACCTTTTCCATCGTCTTTTCTCATTCAGAAAAAAATGAAAAAAATATTATAGAGTCAGCTCTTAGAAACAGAGCATACATATTCTCAGTCATTAGACTGCTGAAGACGCCTTCAGGGCATATTCAAACCGCATTCTCAAAACGTATTTTTTTTCATGCTCTTGGAACTCCATTCCCTTCACATGTGCAATACAAATTGTCTAGAGTTTTTTTCATGTCAAAAAACCGGTTCTCATCCCGATTTTTGTTTAAAAAGTGAGGATTGCAGATGAAATACTGTTCGATTAAAACGATAACCTTGAATAATGAAGTCCTCGAAAACAGGATTTCACCTCGATTCTTTTCCAGAAGTGAGGATTGCACATTTAATACAGTGCGTCCAAAGGTGTTCTTGTCCTCAAAAAAAGGGGTTTCATGTCAATTTTTGTTCCAAAAGTGACAACTGCAGATTCAATAAATTGGGACTAATGGGGATAACCTAGAATGGTCCTCAAGAAACAGGGTTTTTTTTCTCAAATTCCCACAAAGTGAGGAATATTGGCTTCAACGTTCATGTCGTCTGATTTTCAATTCGCAGATTTTCTTTCAATCCAGAAATTTAATTGCATACAAATACAAATCGGAATCGGTTCTATATAAAGCTTTGAAATATCACAGACTTATTTCAATTACCCTAAGGCCTAAAGGGAGACTGATGGGGTTCAGAATGTAAAGAATTTCAGGAAAACTCTTCTTATTCAGTACAAGAACTCACAATTGGTCATAGAATTCCTTGGGCGCAACCGTATAAATTCCGTTTTCTGCTTTCCTGCAAAACGAGAAAAAATCCGCCAAAAATTTTAAATGTTAAAACGTGAAATTCATGACATAAAATGTCTTTTTTTTTCCTGCCGAATTCTCCCTTCAGCTCACCCAATCATGTTGTCGGACAAAACGGACGATCTGTCAACCAACCAAGGCGAAATGCTTCGCTTTCTCTTGCTGCAAGTGACTGTCTTGGAGCCCGTGTAACACGATTTCCATGCAGTCGTTGTTTGAGTGTTGTAAATCACAACAGTGGCTCGTGCATAATGCAAAGTGGCAAGTACTGCATTGTTGTTGCCTCCGAAGCCGAAAATCCGCTCCAACTGCTTCCCATTGCGAGCAGGCGGGTCAATGAGCTTCAGACCAGACGGAGGATCACTTTCTGTAAAAGAAAAAATAAATAAGAAAAATTCCATCCAGTATTAAACAGTAGTCGGGTGGTAAAACCAGTGTGAGTCCCTGTATTCAAAAAATAACTGAAGAGGAAATGCATGGTACCAATTTCCTTTTTAAATGCAGAATAATTGTCAACTAACAACCATTTCATTTATTCTTGGGACTCAAATGAAAGGGAAATACAAGGAAACAGATTCATCTAATGGACGAAATCATGAAATGTGAGAACAGATTAGCTGATGTTGTAGGCAATAATAAAAAGAAAAGACACACCATCAATGCAGAACAAAACAAATACCTGCACAAAAGTCTCAAGATTTCTGGATTTGTTCCAATTTTCAGCAAAAAAAAGGGGGTGCAGTAAACGTCATCCCCTGAGGTACTTTTTTGGATGATTTTATCAGAAAATACTGGAATGCAAGCCTTACTTGAGGGTAGATGGTACTTGGGTAAATGTGGTAATACATATTTGAATTTTTTCAATAGTGGTGGCTGCAAGCTTTAACCCTTGGGCAGCAAAGTTAGACTATTTCTGCAAAATTGTGTTGCACCTCAGAGAGGGGAAGAAAAAAATGTCAACAGGGGGAAGGGCAAAGTCGGGAAAAATCCCAATGTTTTTTTTCCAGGTGCACACACAATTTTTGTGGAAAAATTTAAAAAACGGCTCAGTTAGGCTACCATGGCTTATTTTTGGATTTATCCCAACTATGCCTCAGCCCACCTGGAAGGGTTTTCCTGACCTTCAAAAAGCTGAAAATGCGGGAGGATACCAAAATCATCCAACTCCATCCTGCTATGGGAAAGAACCCTCTGCTGTCCAAGGGTTAAAACAATATGGGAATGGGCCACATAACAAACAATGCATTTTTGATGGCTAGATCTTGCCAGTGTGCTTCCTGTTGGAGAGGACTGCTCTAAATAGTCTATTGATCCCGATGAATTGAGTCTACACTAGTCCCGATGTAGTTGTATGTCATAAACTAAACCACAGTGGTTCCCGGTACAACGTCTCTCAGTCTATCACTCTGTCAGTAACATCCCATTTTATCTCTCTATTTTTCAATATACAGTATCTCCATTAACATATGCAAAAGTAAAGCTATGCTCCAACCACGCCTTCCACAGGGCAAGCTATGTAATATGGATCAGCTGTCCTATTTGCTAATTTATACATTATAAAATAAAATTCCCTTTCACCTTGGATGTCTCCTTCGTCTGGAATGTGAACTTCTAAATAAGTTACAGAATAAACAATACTCAAAGAGGAATTTTTGTTTCTTTATGTCAAGGCAAAAAGAGTTAAGTAGTCTAAGGGAGAGTTTCTTCTTTTCGATCACTACTGGCGTAGAATATATCGTACGTAGGTTTGTTAAATGTGTGGTCGTTAATCAATGTTTTTTCACAAACCCGTGTACATTAGTTTAGGCAGTTCATGACCATGTACAAACAGTAATGGTAAACCTGAATGATTGAAAGGCAGATAACAGGTAAACAGTGCACTGCAAAAAGTTGTGACATGCATAAGATGACAACTTGGTTCCAGTGCAAAAGTAAAACAACCATGATTCATGCATTGGGTATTCTCAACCTGCTTTTGGACACACACACAAATATTGTAAATGATTAGAATTACAATTTATGATAAAAAATGGGCTGGACAAACAAAGAGTTTTTATCCCAGAAATGCTTTTGAAAAACTATGTTTTGAGGAGCCTAGACTGCAGAGAGACAGTCAAAATTTTATTTGTTCAACTTTTTGAAAACTTTATGTGGCTTCTTTTTGGGCATATGAGGACTGAGTCATCCATTTTGTCATTTGTTCATCCTCTGTGATTTTCTTAGTTTAAAATCCCATAAATTATTTTTACAGTCAGCCCTTGATGTAGTGCCTTCTCATTTGGTGTCATGCACTCTTACATGGTGCAACAACTTTCCTTTAGCAAAAGACTCTAGTCAAATGGTAGTCACAGAATGAGCGTTTATTTCAGTCAGTGGGGCTTTTTATATCTCAGCTAAAGAGGGATACATACACTGCAAACAATACAAATGTGCCGCCTTCACAGCCGCCACATTGGCTCAGAGCCGCCACATTATCCCCAATGTGGCGGCTGTGAAGGCGGCTGTCGATGAAAATGGCGGAATTGCCTTGGATGACCTGGAGGCAACCCTTAGAAAGAATGCCAAGTTGATTTGAAGAATTCTGAAGGGAAAGCTGGGCCACAAAGTTTTGACGTCCTTCCCACGGAGTAGACAACTCACATATCGTTTTGACGGTCCCACTTAAAACGTTTTTTAACTTTTTTTGAAAGTTTGTCCCGACTAAAAAAACACACGGTTTCTTATACAAACGGGTAAAGAATAACTTTTTTTCAGCTCGATCAGACGCCATTTTCATTTTCATTCCGAGAACTTTTGTTAGAACCCTTGCACTGTACTTTTTTTCTAAACACAGTATGAAAATGGCCCATTTGAGCATCAAGTTGTTTCAAGGCCTTCTCTGTTTTAAAACACGCTGACTAGCCCCTGGAAACTCTGTGAACTAGCTTATTTTTCCTACAGTGGAAACCCTCAAATGAACCTCTGTCTCATACTTAAGATACTATACCCTCAATTTAGTGCCACCCTTGATGATAACCACAAAATGTGCCAAGACAAATGGCAGCACTACTAAAGGTTTGCCTGAAATTTCTTCAAGATTTATTGGCAATTGGTTCACAGCAAATTTATTGCCAAACAACTCCAACATTCTCCCTTTTCAATGAAAAGTTTAAGATTTAATTCAGTTCTATGAATTGAATGAAAAACATAGCTTCATGGAATTTTTGCAGGATGGATCAAGCTTTTGAAATATTTAAATTCATGTTTGATCAATTCTGAACAGTGGCTGCTGCTGCTTCAAAAGTTAGTGGGCATGGGGGACTTCTTCTAAGAAACATCCGGTCTAGACTAGACACGACCGATATAAAAACCGTCGTGACGAGACTTGGTGTCCTTTGCTCAGTGTTTGATGTAAACTCATACTAGTCGTTAGTCTGAAACGTGAATTTGAGGACTTAACCATTGGAGGACAAGGATGGGATTTGCATGTAATTGGGCTACTTGGAATACAGGTGGACTTTCTCTGTGACGAAAACTTAAGAGACAAGATAACCTTCGTTGTATAGACGTATTTTTTGTAGTGAATCTACTTAATATGAGGAGAAAAGCCTGTGGGACAAAAAAAGTTTTACAGAGAATATTGTTGTACAGATGAAATTTTTGTAGATAAAGCCCACCTGTGATTCTCTGGTCAGTATAAGTAAGATTGCAGTTAGTTGGTTAGCTCAAGTCAATCTATTCATGTTGAGCTGTTGTCACTTGGTAAACTTTCAAGTTTTGCAATTGCTCTCTTGTCCTCTGAAAGAACTTGAGGGACGTGGAGGTTGGGGTTGCCCTTCTGGTCTACAGCATTGACAAAAAGCACACAAATTCCGGAAGTCAGTACAGTATAGGACTTTTTAGCCTTGGATCTGAAGAAGATTCTTTGTAGGCCAGATCTGATCTGTGCTGGCTATATTTTTGGCAGCACTGCTCTGAACCACAGGAAACGAGTCACAAACTACATTTGAGTATGATCAGCAATCAGACTTTGCACTTCTTGAGGACTTAACCATTGGAGGACAAGGATGGGATTTGCATGTAATTGGGCTACTTGGAATACAGGTGGACTTTCTCTGTGACAAAAACTTAAGAGACAAGATAACCTTCGTTGTATAGACGTATTTTTTGTAGTGAATCTATTTAATATGAGGAGAAAAGCCTGTGGGACAAAAAAAGTTTTGCAGAGAATATTGTTGTACAGATGAAATTTTTGTAGATGAAGTCCACCTGTGATTCTCTGGTTAGTATAAGTAAGATTGCAGTTAGTTGGTTAGCTCAAGTCAATCTATTCATGTTGAGCTGTTGTCACTTGGTAAACTTTCAAGTTTTGCATTTGCTCTCTTGTCCTCTGAAAGAACTTGAGGGACGTGGAGGTTGGGGTTGCCCTTCTGGTCTACAGCATTGACAAAAAGCACACAAATTCCGGAAGTCAGTACAGTATAGGACTTTTTAGCCTTGGAAGAGGCTTCCTGAACTTTGCCAAACTTGATTTAGGCAAACAAGTTGTTGGGGGGCTGAACCCAATTGTTATACAAAGCACTACAACTTAAGTTATTATACACAGGTTTATAGCAAATAGAATGTTGATTCGATTCTTGCTAATCTATGCAACCACTGGAAAATTTCACTTCATGTAATTCTTGAACAAAATGAAATGCTTTCATCATTGTTTGCCAGTGTTTTTGAAGATGACTCAGCTGATGAGTCCTAGTGTAGTTTTCCATGAGTATGGCGCATTTGTACCGAGCAGTAAAATTATGTACACGTCTTCAAATTTTAGCAATGCGACCAAATTTCTTCACTGAGTCTAAACGAAGAAATCTCAAAAACTCGGATTTATACTTTTTATGATTATTTTGCTTAAAATAGAATATGCATGACGGGCAAAGAAACGAGCAGTTTTAAAGGATTATTCTTACGTTAATACACGGTTTCACAAACGGCTTCGAACATTATGTCAAGTTTCAAAATTTGTATTCTAATTAGATGGGACATCGTTCGTGGCTGGAAGAAGTGAGTGATCAGGATTCGCGTATATATCAAATTAAGTGAAACTTGGTCATGTGGTATCTTCTATGCAAGGTCAGTACAGTGCTGAAGTTACAGGTTTTGCACATGGCTTCAACTGACCTGAGGATATCTCAGTCGCGCAAAGATTTACTAATTTTCGACGAGCTATCTCAGCCTTTCGTGCATATGTATCTCTGCAAAAATTCTTTAACATATCTTCTAATCATGGAACTCAAGGGAAGTTACATCGTCAGCATAATTCGTCTCTTCTTTCTGAGTTTACCTTCCTTTTGGGGAAAAAAAGGCAAAGGAGGCATTTATCATGTACGATTTTCCAGGATTTAATGAATTGTCCTTACGGGATATTTTTTTTCTACAAAGTATCTTTGAAAATTCTCATGCACGAAGTATGCGATCAAAAAATGCACATGGAAGTCTCAATTCCGATGCTGTGGGGAAAATTTCTCCTCTTTGTCACCCTATCCAAAATCTGAGAGCTAATTTTGAAAATATTTTCTGACATTTTTTTGGAGATATTATTCTGGCCAATTCGTTCGAAGTTCAAGCTGTGCTTAACCAGAATGTTTTAGGGTTTTCACAGTGAATAGGTTCTGGAAAAGAAGACAATTTTTCCAAGTACTATGTGGGATGCAATAAATGCCTGCATGTACTGGTCATGCCGTCTGATTTGAAACCATTCTTCTTGAGCCATCTGTAAACAGGCATTAGAGTGACTTAAATTTTAAAATTTTAAAGTTGAAGCCTGCAGGAAGTACACATTTGAAAATCGGGTCATTACAGTATTTTCACGTCTGCCGTTAATTAATTGACCATGAATCCCCTAACGTTTTCATTCTTCAGTCCGCATCCAATGCAATTTATGCGATTCCATTTCATATAAAATACAACAGACTCACTGATGTCAAACTGCTTGTCATTAAAAAAAATCTCTCCTGTAAAGCTTCCATTTCTCTGCTTCTTTAAACAAGCTAATTTACTCCAATATTATCATCAAAGATTCTCTCTAAATTGTTCATTCAACTAAACCTTGTCTGGGAACAGGCCAAAGACCTTGTGCTTTAAATTGGGTTCAGTAATTGCTGAAATTGCTATAATTCGGGCTTATATTGCAATTCTTGTCAATGATATTTTGTTTTCAATGTCAGGGTATAAGAAGGAGGTGTATATGCATGCACATCAGTTGTACAGTTGTACATAGTGGAATATCCTTTATTTTATTTTGTTATCCACATTCAGCTTTGTTTCTCTATTTCCCATTCCGAGGTGATTGAATTTGTTTGAATGAATTTGGGCTGGGTGGGGATAGAGGGCTTGGAGGGTTTGGATGTGGGAATGTTGATTGAACCTTGTGAATGCTGAAAAGGGGAAAATAAAGCTTTCTATTCATTCATTCAAATACCAAACAACCAGACCATAACAGTAAAATTGTTTCAACAGTACACACAGGGAATATTGGTGCCACCAATAGGCTACAAAATTTGTCGAATAATTTTTTTTTCATATATTCCAGCACAGCAGCTTAATAAACTCACCCATATCAACCACGAATCCAAAGCAATTGCTGAAAAACGTCACGAGAAGAACCCCCACTGCTGGTTTCATGTTTCACTCGAATCGGATGCGAAAACTGCAGAAAATTTTTTTTAAAAAATTAGGATTTAATTTGAATAAATTTTCCAAAAACTGGACCAAAAAATTAAGGGAAAGCAAGCACAGAAAAAAAAATCTTTGGGCAGGAATTATTGTCCGAGTTTGATGCAGCATACCACGTCTGGTTGCGAACTGCAGCTGGTCCTTTCCAACCAACACCAAGCTTCTGCTCCAGGTTGATGGACCTTGGCTCGTTCCCAAAGTTACGACTGTTTATGACCTTCTTCCTCTTCTTTTTCTTTGTTGTGTGGCTAGTTTTGGAAAAAAACCAGATAATCCAGCCCAGGTCTCGCGGCGTCATACTTATACAGCAGCAGGTCGTTGGCTCACTGATGCGGCGTTCATCGGTTTTCTTTTTTTTTCGAGCCCAGAGGGTTTTTGATTATTGCTCATGTATCAGCAGATCATCAAGCTGGTGAACGTCTAAGAATTTAACCATGGAAACAACTTCAAGTTCCTGAAAGCTAATTCGATTCACACCGAAAATAGTGGATTTGCGCAGGATTCAGAGTAACTTTGAAGCAAGAATACTTTTAGATCAGTGCGTCATTCGTGATTTTATTTTAATCATGGAACGAAGGTCGAAAGCGTTCATTCAACGTTTGAGTGAAAAGAATAAGAACTCGAAAACAGGTTGACTAAAATTAATGACCTCATCGTGAATTCGAGTGCTCTCGAAAAAAAAAAGGCTGTCCACTAATTTATTTCACATACAGCTTTGAAGTTGATATGCAAAAATGAATACCCAATTTTAGCATACTTTCATAATCTCGAAAATTATTCAAAAAAGTTTAATATGAAACTCGCTGTGAAAGTAATCCTCTATAACAATTTACAAAATTTCCGAAATTCAGAAACATCCTGAAACCAGAAAAAAAAGCCATCCCTTTCTGCATGCTGTGCCTTTTCCAAACTCTGATATATGATTTACAGTAATTTTTCAAGATCGAGGAGCAGAAAATATAGACAATTTTTGTGGCATTGTGAATGATTTTTGTGAATTTCTGCATATTTATATATGGATATGCTTTTGGAATAACACTTTGAGAAATTCGAATTCAGGATGCGCACGGATTCAGTACAAAAAGTGAATGGCACAGTGAAACAGCGAACTTCCGGGGACCTGATGAAATTGTCATTATGATGGAAAATAATGTCATTGAGTGGATTTGGTTTGGGTGGGAAGGGGGTTTGGTTGTGGAAATCTTGATTGAACCTTTGTGAATGCTGAAAAGCGGCAAATAAAGTGTTCTGTTCATTCATTCATTCAATAAAATACTGTACTGGAAAAAACATGCAGAAAATAGCTCTGTTTTTGATTATGAATTAGAGTACAGTCAACCCCTGCAAAATTGACTTAATTTGTGCAACACCAGACTAGTCTGTTGTATGAAAAGTCTCTTATGCAAATTCAATTAAAAAAATTAAAATCTTTACTTTTTTACCAATAATTTCAAACCAACAGAAGTCTGTTGGGCAGATTTTGACCATTGCACTGGAAGGAAAACCTCCTCCAGAGGAAGTTTGTTGTGCAAAAATCAATTGTGCTGGAGGTCTGTTGTGCATTTTTTGACTACTGTATATATAATCATAAAAATATTTAAATTCAGTTTTTGTGGATCTGAATAGCTCAATTGTTGAAGAAATACAGTATCAAAAATTGAAAGAAAATTTCCTGAAAATGTTGGCAAAGTGTCCAAATCTCAAGACATTGTCCAGATGTGTTTGAGTTTCCAGTGTCTGCAAGTTTAATTGCAACTTTGTTGGGGTGTCTGATGTAAGTTGGGATCCACTGTACAGGTCAAAAATGTTTTTGCAAGAATTTCCCCTGTAAAACAAATTTTGCGGTCCCATCATAAGGTAATCTACCTATTCATCTTACATAGGAGTTATTGATAAGAAAATCCTCTCTACAACGATTTCCGTTCTGGTCCTTGGAATTTTGTAGAGAAAGAGAAAGAGAGGGCCCACCTGTTTTTTTCTTTTTATATGTTCAAGTATATGGCTGATATATGGTCTGAGGCAGTCTGGGTCTCGTATGACACGAAAATTACAAATCCACTCAAGAAATTGAAAATTAGGGGGTTGCCTGTGTATACATGCAACAGTTAACCTTGTGAACGCTGAAAAGCAGCAAATAAAGTGTTTTGTTCATTCATTCATGGAAAATTCATTGTATCAAGAATTGTGGGTTTTGACTCATTTCAAACTAAGATGCTGTTGAAAATACGTAATCTGTACTCTCAAGTGCTTTTAAAACAAGTACAGTACCTTTGATAAATTTTTAGTCTCTGTGATGAAATCAAGAGAACATTTGTTGAATACTGCTGTATATCAGTGTTCCCCAAACCTTGGTCCATGGACCTGCACCAGTCCACAGGATTTTTTGCAGGTCCACAGGAAGTTTTCTGCAGCATAATACTGTACATTGAGAAAAGTAGCAATGAAGTCTGTTATCTTCAGCTGAAACCTCTGAAAAGCAAATGGCAACTGAAATGTTCTAAAGAAAACCCAAGTTGGCTTTTCTCTTAAATACAGTGCAGAAAAATATGCACATGCTGAAATAATTTTGAATTTCAGTCTGAGAAACCTTTCTTCAAGCCAAACTTTCTCATTTTTTGAAAACATTCCAATATACTTCTTCTTCAATGGATCTCAATTTTTGAAAAGAGCAGAAAATTTTCAAATGTGTGCAATGCCATACAATTTTCTTCAAAAATGTTTTTAAAATCTTTGCCAGTATATGCATAACATTTTTGGGAACTTTGCTGGTCTGCAGGCTGCAAAAAGTTGGGGAACACTGCTGTATGTGCCACCTTCCTTCTATTGAACATACCTATCTAATGAAGTGCCTTTAGTCTTGAAAAACTGAATGCAAAAATGTGGGAAAATACTGTTCTTCCTTTTGAATCAACTTATGCATTCATGCATATTCTTTCTTTCAAATCAATGAAAAGTCTATTGAACACCCTGTTCATCTGAAAGAAAGGCATGCATTCTGAAAAGGAGCTAAAGAATATCCAAGAAATATGTCATGGTTTGTATTTTTGTAACAACACAATTTTTTCTACAAGAATATGTGCTTCTATGATGAAGTTGGCGTGCTGCACCAGTTGCATTTTGAAATTTTTCTGCCATCAATCAAATAATTCCTAGGTCTGAGCATAGAATGACTGCCAAATATTTGTTATTTTTAGACTCCATCCTAAAAGTAGCTTATTTTTATGCCCATGGACTCAATATATGATGACATTCAAAAGGCCAGAAAAAACACATTGTTGAGAAAAATGTATTTGACCTCAAAATGCACATTGTTGACAAGGTTGTTGTAGAAAGAGCCCACCTGCAATTATATGTGTTGTATTGAAATATAACTGTAAAAGCAGTGTCCTGAAATTTGACCATAGTGCATTGGAGCATTAGGGTTAACTTATGAAGAATTCAAATTGAAAAGAAACATCAAATGCAATGTTTTCAACATCATATTTGAAAATGTTCATCTCTCTGCTGTGGGTTGAATTGCAGGGAAGAGGTTGAATTGCAGGGCAGAGGTTGAATTGCAAGTTGAACTCCCAGCAAATTTGACCAGAAAATTATGGGATCGACAAGTAGCAGGGTGGTTAAATTGTATGAAACCACCTGAATATCCAATATGGATCAATCAGACATGATACCTCAATTTTGTTGATATAATATCGAACCTCAAATTTATTTTTAGATCCATATTTTTTTCAGAGATCCTTTTCTTGGAGCAAAATTGCGTTGGACACCTCTAATGTTCGCATCGAGTCCGGAAGTTTAGGTAGGATCTGCTGGAAAGAAGAAAATGTCTGAAGTGGAGGCACAGTTATGACACATGCCTGGAGGGAAGCCTGGGCATTGAACCCACTTGCTGGACCAGTCATCAGTTCATCTGGAACCCTGCAGGCACTGGTGAAGCCATTCATCAGGAGCTTCACGAGAAATTCATTTTTTCAAACGCTTCATTTTTTTTCCTTCTTCGCGTTCATCAAAACAATAAGAAATGAATATAAATATGAGTGGATAAGAATGAGGCCAAACGGCGCCTTGCGGATCATCATGAAATGAGGGCCTCGGCTCAAAATTGGTGCTTCAGGGTCTTGGGAAAAATCTAAGCAGGTGGATGCTGGCTTTGATGTGAGGTGAATTGCAATTAAATCTTGGGCTCGAAGGCGTGTTCCTTTTTTGTTTTGAAGTGTTGAAGTATCCATTGAAAAATAAATTAGAAGAAAGCCCCGGGTAGCACCAAAAAATGCCAGCGCGAAAAAAGGAGAGAACGAATAACCTGGAAACTAAAGAATAGATCTTGTTCAGTTTTCTTGTTGTTTTAGCATGAAGTGAAACAGAAAGAGAATACATTCTGCCAAATATACAACTTCTGCACGATGTTACAAGATCATTGAAGTCTAATTTTTACTTAAATTCTTACATCCAAAGTCGAGTTTTGATGGAGCTTGACATTAAACATATTCAAGGTAATGTTTTTGAATACAGTATTGGCATAGTTTTCTTGCAGCCAATACCAAAATTTAATCTACATCCTTGTAACCACGTAAAAGCTAGGTCAACTTGCGGATTTGATCTTGTAGTACAGAAAATGTCTGTAAAGTGAACCTTATTTGAAGAATTTCATCCACCCTTTTTCGAATTTCATCCAGAAAATTCCACTGATAACTCGAAACAAAGAAAAGTATCCCCGATGCCCCTAGAGCAAACAAAAATTGTTGACACACTTATGAAAAACTGCCTTGACAATTTTGCTGACAACCCCGCGGAAAAGGTGCTACCTTTTGGACTTTTTTACATTCCAAAATGGGGAGTCCAGGTTTTTTTTTGCCAATTATTATCAGCATATTTTACAGCAAAGAAAGTTGTAATTCAATTATTGTTTCCGAATGTTCCACCAAGCAAGCTAATTGCTTGAGATGATTTCCGTTTCAGTCAGGGTGTGAAAACGTACAGTAATCTGTTATACTGCAAAGACATTCCCACATGTGGAGGCCGTCCAAGAGTGCTGGTTGCATGTGGGTTTTTGGGCCCCACTCTAATCACTTTACTCTTGAAGGGGTAAATGAAACACATGTGTGATTGCTGGAGGATACTTTGCATTGAAATTCTGTGTCATTGCCACTTGGAGAAACAACATTGTTAACACTTTCTCAGAAGGAAAAAATATGGATGACATTTTGGCTATTGGACAAACAATTTAATTTTTTTCAATATTTGACTCTAAATAAGTTAAGAAATATAATAACAAGATGCAACAGTACACAAAAAAGCTGCATTGTAACTGAGCCTGTAGTGTCTTCCCTGATTTTGGACAGTCTTGTCTATATGTGAGAAGTCAAACTTCATGAATCTCACCCACATCTTGTGGTGTAGGGAGCTCTTGTGCAAAACCAAATGATACGATGATTCAAAAAATAAAATACTGAAATTCCCTGTATTTAATGGCTGAAATTCATTCCACAGCGAAGACTGTGGAATGAACAGCCTTTGGATTGGATCATACACCCATCCAAAACTTTGTAGGCAAGAATAACTTATTACAGTATTGAGAATCAGAATAATCCATTAAATAATTTTTAATTTCAAAAATGTTTATTTTAAGCCCCAAAATTACAGAAATAATTATAGTTGCAATTTATTACAGTAGCTTTAGCCCAACTGCAAGCACTTTTCGAAAAAAAAAAACGAATAATACTACTGACTGATGAAAATTACAAGTTTCAGTTCAGGAATTTATGCTTCAAAATTTAAATTGCAAGTAGTGTGATTTTTATCTCACTTACAATTGTTCAGAAGTCTCAGAACTGAATCACAAATAACAACCCTGATCAGGAGTTACACCATGTGCAGCAAAATATTTTTACTGGGGACCCTCCACATTTCTCCTGATTGTTTTCCTGGATTTTTCCGAAATTTCTTTCTGGAAAATATTTCTGTGCCTTTTCTTTTAATTTGTGCTGCAGTATAAAAAGAGTGAGAAAAGTGTTGAAGAAATATAGTCTATTATCCAGCATCAGTCAGAATGCTGCATCTCAATAAATTTGTCTTTTCCTCACTCAAGCTATATCCTATACAGATGTTGCCCTGCAATTTGACCATAATCCATGGCTGGGTGAGTGTTGAATTCTGAAGCAGTCAAATTGTGAGGCAATGTTGAATTCTTTGTTTTCTATACCAAATTAGATGTTTTGAGAGTCTCTGCAGGTCAATTGGTAGGGCAAGAGGTCAAATCAAAAGTCAACATCCCAGAAAATTCAACCGTCAAATTTCGGGATGGTCAAATTGTGGCGTGTCAAATTGCTGGGTACCACCTGCACAGAATTTTCTCAAAAGAACAATAATTTTGATCACTAGTTACAGCTGCATGACTGCTTTCTTACTTTCTGCACGTCTGAAGCTGGTAAAGCTATTGCTTTTAGGTATTTCAAAGTGTCATCAGCAGCACACGAATGACTCAGGTCCGTTGAATTGAGGTCACATGGTGAGTTATGCATGCTTTACATGTTGTTAATAAAGATGAAGAGATGGTCATATTAAAAAAACCATTTGCCAATCCCAATTTCCTAAGTGTTCAATCAATTGCTGGCTTATTGACAATACAAATTCAGTCATTGTGCGGAAATTTCAGAATGTCTGCATTGTTTTTTTTCTTGGTTAATGCAGGACTGTGGTGCCCAATGCTGAGATCGGAAATGTTGGTCCAGAAATCCCAGATATCATGCGGAAAAATCATGGCTTTGGTACCAGGAATAAATTTCCCAATTCTAATGCAGGGATAAATATCTACAGAATCAATTTTAGAACATCACTGTTTTAACAATAGCTGCAATATACATATGTGTTGTGCCTAGAATGAGAGGCTACACACAATTGTAAGCTAATGGTTGAATGACTCCGAATTTAATGGTTGGGTGCCCTCAGCTAGGTCACTGAGTATGCACCAGAGATGAATGGATGATGGTTGTGGAAGTGGTCAGGTCAAGTGTTTGTTCAGACCGGAGGACCAGGGACATCAGTTATAAGAAGGTATGGGCAAGACCCACACAAAGTTGCTGCTCACTTTTTGCCAAAGACTAACTAGTATGGAGAATGCAACAAACTCCCTTGAATCTGTTATCCACACTTTTATTCACAGTCCTGACAGAAAATAAGCTTAAGTGCTTGCAAGACAAGCGCGTGTGCGAACAAATTATGATTATGTTTATGTGAATATGGTTTGCCTGCAACACAAAGACAAGTACATGGTCAAAAGTGCAACAGGACACATGTTTTATATGTAGTCTTATGTAAGGGGTGTTAACCCCTCGTTGAGTCTTGGTGGGAAGGGGTTGTCTCGAGTCTCTACTGACCAAGATTTGGTCCTCCTTTAGGACTCAGTTCGTTTCTCCCCCTGGGAGTTTTCTCCAACAGTCATAAATCCCTTGACAGCTTTCAAAACAGAGAGGGGGAGAACAGCTTCCAAAACAAGGGTGAGAAAGCTTAAATGGCAGCTATTGCCTGGGAACCTCTCCCTTCTCAGAATCCCACAGGGGTGGAAATGTACAAAATATACATCAGAATACATTCCCCACAATTGGGGAGCAACTCAGAACCACCCTTCCCCAACAGAGCTCAGAGATGACTGGTTCTAAACCAGGAGGAAATCCTGAGTCAAGCAAAGAGGGGGTGGGAGTTTTCTCCAACAGTCATAAATCCCTTGACAGCTTTCAAAACAGAAAGAGGGAGAACAGCTTCCAAAACAAGGGTGAGAAAGCTTTAGTGGCAGCAATTGCCTGGGAACCTCTCCCTTCTCAGAATCCCACAGGGGTGGAAATCAACTTAAAAGATTGACCTAAATGTGCCAGCCTTGCCAACCTGGCCTGGCTGTTACTAACCAACAAAACATAAATGCATTGGAGTGGAAAATTCCCAATTCACCACAAATTAAACAAGATACAACAGTGGTGGAAATTTCCCTCAGAAATTTTCAGGGATAACGTCCCTCCTTAACACAACATTCCAAATAAAATGCCCCAACAGAGGGTTGGCACTGAAGTTGTGCCAAAGGACCCTTCAATTGCTAGCAAATGACCAATACAAAGTAATTTAGAGATAGGAAATTAAGGCAGTCAAAAACCTAACATTTGAAGGAAACTTTGTTCACGAAATTCGAATTTTTGTCTCTTGGTCTGTGACAGCTGTTCTGCCACTGAAAGTGCCATGGCCCCCCATTACGTAACAAGTGTCCCAGGAAGGGCTTTCTTACGTAACGGGTGTCCTGGAATGGGCCCCCTGACGTAACGGGTGTCCCGGAACTGGCCCTTTTCAGTAACGTCAGAATTGGTCCCAAAAACGCGAAATTTTGATTTCTAGCTTCAAAAATGGGGTTTTAGCTCCAGGAAAATAACTGCCTGCCTATCAAACAATTTCAAATACAAATTCTACAATCTCAGAGGACATTTCAAGGTGCAGCTTCAACATACATTCATAGTCAAGATTGTTGCATATAAGGATGAAAGAGGGATTCAACCAATGAAGGGGGTTCATTTGAGAAACGGGTGCTATATTTTTGGTTGCGTTCTGGGCTTGCAGATGTTTTGAACGACGCCGTTTTCGACGAGGACCACGATGAGATGGTCATTGTAAAGGACATTGAGATGTTTTCAATGTGCGAGCATCACTTGGTGCCTTTCATGGGTAAAGTTTCCGTGGGTTACTTACCCAACAAGAAAATTCTAGGGCTGTCCAAGGTTGCTCGCATCGTGGAAGTCTTCAGCAGGCGCCTCCAGGGTAAATAACAAGTCTCTCTAATTCTTAAGCTATTTTTCATTCCGATCCTGATGCGCATCACTTTATCCTGGGATTATCTTTATCCTTAAATTCTTGTGGGATATTCTATACTGCACTTCTCCAAGTGAAATTACCAAATTTTTTTCCATTCTATCCCAAAGTAATTAAGATGTGCGCCCTATTTTTTGTAACATTAAAACTGCAAGCTTTCAAAAAAGATTTCATTTAAATTTGGATTCAGACATGATTCAATTCTGAACTCAACTAATTTTAAATTGTTTACAATATAGTAAGTACTGTATTTGCTTGAGTACCACGTGCACCTTTTTTCTAAAAATTGAGGCATAAAAATAGGGTGCGCGTGGTACTTGGGGATGAATTTTAGAGAGAAATTCCCAAAACCAGTGCCCCTCACATCCAAATAAAAAAATTGAAGAGGAAAAGTGTGGTGCCAAGTCTCATCCTGGATGGGGAATAATGGCTGAATTTGTTTCATTCCTTGGAAATTCAACAGGAAGTAAACGAAGGGTGTAATATTCATCTAATTGAGGAAGCTTTCCTGTATTGCACATGTATTTTAACTGCTTTTGTAGATGGAAAAAGACTGAAAGCCCAATAAATTTTGATGAGGAAAAATGAATTTAAAAAAATATCCCATTTTTTGATTTTCAGAAACAGCAAAAAAACTGGGGTGCGTGTATTTCACAGGGATAGGTTTTTTAACTAATTTCTGGTGGAAAAATGGGGGTGCGCGCCATATTCAATGGCGCGTGGTACTCAAGTGAATACGGTATTTATTTCAAAATTGGTCCAACATTTTTCATTATAGGATCAAAAATAATGTCAACCTAAATTTTTAAACCTGTCAAAAATGTATATACCCTTGCCTGTATATGAGTACAATACGCACCTTCCTTTTTCCAATCTCAATTTTGGAAAAGTGGGGCGCTTGGTATTTGAGTAAATACAGTACAATATTTATGTTTATGCAATATATAAAATTGTGTGTGTGTATTTTTTATTTATAATTTCAATACAGTTCAGGAGAGATTGACCAAACAGATTGCCCAAGCACTGACACAAGCTGTTGAGCCTGCTGGGGTTGGAGTTGTTATTGAAGCTGCGTAAGTTTCATTTATATGCTCTCAACTTATACAGTCGAATTAAATTTTTAGTTATAACTTGAAATTTCTTCATTATTCCCCCCTTTCATCATCAGACACATGTGCATGGTGATGCGGGGAGTTCAGAAGCTGAACAGCAAAACCACGACTTCCTGTATGCTTGGAGTGTTCAGAGACGACCCTCGTACCCGTGAAGAATTCCTGACTCTCATTCGCAAGTAGAAGGGGTTCACACAATCACGCTTCTACAAAAAACGTCATGGAACCAGCATGAGATTTAAAAGACAACAAAAAATCAAGAAATGTATGTGGCCAACGCATAAATATAAGCGAAACAGGGCTTTGACCACTTATTGACGGATTATTCAGCGCAAAAAGATTTTTTCAGTTTCGGACTGCTTTTCCTCCAATGTCTGCAACGTATACAATACTTCCATTTTCGATACAGTGAAAAAAAAAGAAATTATTTTTGTTTTAATATTTAAAAAACGAACAGTGTGGCCTAATTTTTTTATATATGGAGCAACTCTGCAACAATCCATATTTTACAAAATTAACCCAACATTCCAGTTTAATATACGTCAATTTAATGTTGAGTAATATTTGGATCGATAGATAACATGGACATATTTTCTGTCATTTTTGGATGTCCGCGGTTGTGCCGGTGTTTCTTCTTCTTTTTTTTTGCAAGACTGTTGCACTGTCGTGTGTAAATTGTTGTGCCATTTTACGGGAAATTGTATCAAAAATGAGAGTTGAAGGTACTGATTGAAATAGAGAACATTTCATGACTCACGCCTCGGAAAATTTCATATTCAATGCATAATTTACATTTGCACAAAATATATCAGTAAATACTGTACTGTACAAACACTTTGTTGAACTCCAACGGACAAGCACAAAATTCGCCTTCGCAAGTTTTTCAGTTCGATGAGAAACTAACGTTGCTACTGCATGGGGAAAAAAATCCGAATTAAATATCCCGATCTTGACTTATATTTAGATAAATCATTGAATTGATTTTTTTCTAATCTATTTCCTGATGGATTAGGTTTCGCTCGTTATCTAAGAGAGATAATCTGATCTACTAACTTTGGATTTTTGAAGCTCACAAAAAATAAGATTATTCAAATGAAGACATACTTGTCCTGGCAAGGATGGAGTCACCAAACCTTCTCTTGTTCTATCAATTTATCATCACTTGTGAGTTGTGACAGAGGAACCAAGTCTTGAACCCGGAAAACCTGATGGATTGTGATGAAAAGAATCGTATCCGAACCCGGAATGCTGGCCTTGAGTAGATTATTCAAGGGTTAAAATGCCACACTTGGTAATTAGCATGAACAAGTTGAGTAAAATGATTATCATTTCGGGGACCATTGACGTTCAGGTATTTCCATGGCGATTGGCGGGAAAAATTCACCAAAGAAAAATTTATTGAATGAAAAAAAGGCGGACTCTCTCTACAATAAAATTCAAATGGCCAGAAAAAACTTGTTATAGAAATATTTTTGTTATAGAGAACCCCTATATAACACGGGGAGAGACATTTTACAAAACTGCCGTTGGGATATTGTGACAGGTCTTTCTGATCAAAATAGCTAGAATATACAAATTACAATTTCTTAGATTTGGCTTAAATTCCTAGCCACATTTTCTTCTTGAAACCTAAATAAGAGGTTGCTATACAGTGACGAATCAGTGATGAAAATCCGGAGAAGGTTAAATAATAGATGAGAAGTCATGAGAAAATTGAAAGAAGTATATGTTATAGAAATAATTCAATTGCTTCTGTGTGTGCAAAGTATTCATGCAAAATTATTCCTGCATTGAGTTGCAAGAAAATTATTCCTATTTTTATTTTTATCATCCACAATCTTTTGGTCCACTTATACTTCTTGCACCCAACAGAGAAAAAAATGAGTGTTATTGAGAGGAAATTTGTTTTAGACAAGATCGTTGTAGGAGTCCACCTGTATAACGAAATATGAAAGATAAAAACTCTTAATTTAGTTTTGGGACCGACAAAACTTTATTTCGTCAGTTATGGCTTCTTCAAATAAATTATAAAAACTGGGCCATGCGTATATGTGATCACAAATAATAATTAGGCAACTTCATCTAGGTACTCAGTGTCAATCCCAGGTCCATATAGACAATACGATACAAGAAAATGAGCCCGCAAAGGACCAAAGTGAATACGACACCCGAATGATCCACAAAATTCGAGAAACAAAAAGAATTCGTACGCGTTTTTTGCTGCAGTGGCCAAAATCACGCCGAAACTTGGCACACTGACCAAACCAAACAAAATGATGAGCATATTGAAAGTCGTGCTTTTCCTTGGCTGAATATCCAGGTCTTCTTCGTTGGCAAGCTTGACTCGGAAGTGGTCTGTTTTGTGGCTTCCCAATTCGTGACCGAGTTTGTGCCGGTGGCGAGCGGAAATTTGAAACAATTTCCGGACTAAAGACTCGGTTTCTTGCGGAATGTTTAAAAGTTGTGATATTTCTGGCAGTTGCCAATCACTGATTGGGATTCCTAGCGCATTTTTGGACACTAAACACGTTGAATTCAGTCTGAGACCAGCTGCTTTGAAAGTTTTTGACAAGCTATGATGTTTGCGTTGTGCTAGTACAACTGCTTTTGATGATTCTCCGAAGATCTCACGCTTGTAGTTCCATTGCCATTTTGAATCCGATGAATTGATCCATTTCACGTGTTCTGGAAATATAGAAAATCGTGTTTCATGTATATTCAAGCATTTTGCTAAAAAAAAGTTGCTTTTTGTGATCCATATATTGAACGCTATCAATTAAGGTGTAAATTTTTAGATATATTTTGTTTTCAATGTCAGGGAATGGATGGGTGTATGCATACATGTCAGATGTCCAGTTGTATTTTGTGAATTGTATTTTCTTTTATTTTCGTTATCAATTTGTGCTCTGTTTCCTGCTCTGAAGTGATTAAATGTCTTTGTGTGGATTCGGGTTTGGTGGGAAGGGGGTTTGGATGTGGAAATCTTGATTGAACCTTGCAAATGCTGAAAAGCGGTAAATAAAGTGTTATGTTCAGTCATTCATTCAATTAAAGCAATCCCAAAAATTCCCTTGAAAAATCACCAAATATTGTATTTTTTGGAAATCCCAAATTTCTATCAAATGTCTCTGTACTGGGAGAGGTTAATTCATCAAAAAAAAAACGTTTAAAAAGCAAGAAAAAATACAAATTTTTGGAAAACTCATTCCACAATCAGCCCCCATCAGGACACACTAGAAGATTATTCATGGAATTTCAAAAAGTTCCAGAATTTTTCAATGAACTTTCACCAAAATAAAAAGCAGGTTATTCTCGAAAGTCTTCGGAAAAGGAAAAATTCTTTGCTCTAACGACACTGATATTGGTTTTTTATTTCTGATGTCTTGGAAAAACTAATGCTTAAAAAATATGGCTTCGCCTTTGTTAAGATCATGCAACAAATAATTCATATGATTTTCCAATTGTCCCCAAGGATGACTGATCATAATTGTCTCGTGAAGAGAGTCCACATGTACAGCAGTATTCCACACTATTTACAGAAATTGGGGATTGCGTACAGAAGTCGAGAACCCATCAAAGCATAACAGCCGAAAATGCGTACGAGAATATGTTTTTAATAACAAAGATTTGAATTGTTTTCAAGTGTCTCTTTTCAATAAAAATGGATAATTTTTCGTAGTTTATCTCACCTGGAAGCTGATACTTCGAAGTATCATCAGCGAGAAATGGAACCAGAATAAGAATTTGTTTCGTGGACAAGAATCCAGGGTGATCAAAAGTCATTGATGGAGGGTTAAAGTCCATCCCAGCAAATTTTGGCAACATCCACAGATACTCTGTACAAGAATAGACTGACTTGCAAATGCCAGTAATCCCCACTTTTGGGGACAGTAACGCATGAAGAATGTTGGCTGCTAACAACAAAAAATACATATTTTCACTCAATATATGGGCTTTCTAAGTCTGAAAATAAAAAATGAATCACGAGGATTAAACTGACGATTTATCTTCGTCACTGAGAAAAATCTCGAAATTTTCCCTCACTATACAGAACTTTAAAAAAATACATATATAATTCACTGAATTGAACGGGAATTTTTAGAAATATGAGAACTGGATTTGGGATAAGAAAACTCGATATGCCTTTTTTGTTTTGTTTTCGTGCACGATAACTTTGATATTCACAGAATTTCAAAAAATTCTTTCGAGCCATATACCGTATATGCTCAGACATGGATTTCGTCCAGTGGACTGTTGTGAACATTTTTGGAATCTGACCACAGCATGACTTGAAGACAGTGACTCATGAGCGTCTTGCTGCGTCACGAATGTGTGATGTGGATCAGGGATTTTCCATTCGCCACATTTTCTTCTTCTTATTTTTTCGTGTACTCTGTTTTTTCCCCCTTTACTCATCTCTGAAACATCCCTTTTCGTAACAATGGATCGAATGACGAAAAGAAGAGATTTTCTAGCAGACAATTCTTGAATAACAATCATAGAGATGGACTTGGGGGAATTCCGTGGACTTTTAACGGCTGGTAACGCTGGTCTTCAGTTCAGTCGATCCTCAATTCAAGATTAAACATGAGCAGTCCGTCATAATTTATTAATCAGCAAACAGGGTATTCCGTGGAAATCTCGAGGCCAGATAAAATTCTCCAAGAGTGCCAAGGACAATCATGAATGAACCATTTTAACGATATAAAAACTGTACAGTACTGCACTGCAGAGGCGGAAACAGGGTTTCGCAATCGATGAAGCCTCAAAGAGATGTCGCTGCTTCGTATCTTTTCAAATTTTGGAGTTACTCCGCATTGAGTCCCTATATAATTGTATTGTGAATGGACTTCCTTCAGCTAAATTGTAGATGTGAGGCTGATGAGTAAAATACACGATCAACTGATTCTCTTTGGACTCCATAAACGCATGTATTTTTAATTTTTGGTGATGTTGAGAAAGTAACGAAAACTTCCACCCGAAGATCATTTTTTGAGAATCAATTATAAGATACGCACATCGAGAAATTGTTTGGCCTCAAAACAAAAATCAAATGCCGGGTATACAATAAGAAGCTTTGAGATGGAATTTTGTTTGAACACCCTGTTGTGGGCGTTTTCACTTCCTGTCAGGGATACAAATTTGCAACCATCCCCGCACTATTGGAATCGAGTAATTTAAAGCAAATAACCATTCAAAATCCTTATAAGATACTTAATAAATATGGCCTTCCGACAAGGATGACAACTGTACCCATTACATGCCTTAAGTCAGAGTCAGCAAAAAATTCCTATTGCATGATCTAAGATAATCCAAGCCGAAAATCCAAATGTTAACCATATAAGTCTGCAGCACCAAATGCGCCAAAAATTGGGTTGAAAAAAAAAAAACCCTGCTGATTCTGCACAAATTTCGAGCATTTTTCTCGGTATCGGCCAAAAAATAAAAAATAAACCAACCTAAATAATTTGCAAATCTGTTTGAGGAATTAATCCGGAGCTTCAAGAGTACAACCCTTCATGCTAGTAGTAGCACAGAAAAAATGCACCATTTTTGCAACCAGTAAATATTTATAACCTGTTCTGCATGTACGGTTTTATTTGAGAAGAGAAATAAATTAGAGCAAGCCGTACACCTTGCAAGTACTGTTTAGAATAATTGAGGTTGACAGGAATTATTTTAGTACTAATAAGTCAGTAATAAAAATAAGATTCTCTGGAGACAAGCAAAAATGAGAAAAATGAATTCAACACAGCAATTGGCCGGTGCGCAAACCGACCAGGGATTCTCTCCCAAACAAGTGCAAGCCGTTTGTTAGCAGATCAATAAACAGAACAGAATACAAA